>JBCEWC010000854.1:0-48290 GCA_038996855.1 Solanum aculeatissimum | reverse complement strand
AAGAATTACGGTTGAAAATATATTGAAGAATAAATGAAAAATTAACAAAAGAATAAATGGAAAAATAACAGGTATGGAAATGGGAAAGAGGAAGCGGCGTGATAAGGTGATGCTTAAGGGAGAGGAGTTTTCCTGGGAAAGATAATAAGCAGGGATAATAGGAACCGGTTCAATGTGGTAAAAGTGATATTTTTTTTATTTTTTTTTACATAATTTAAGTTAAAAAAAAAAGGGAAAAAAATGTGAAAAGATAAAAAGGCTAAAGCTGCATTAGGAGAATGGTGACATATTCTTTTATATATATATATGATCCCATGGTATTAGCTAATACCACCATATGGGAGGTATTAGTTAATACCATGGATTAGTTAATACATGCATCCAATTTCTATCAAACATTGTATTAACTAATACATTCTCCTAATCCCTCCTACCAAACGGCTCCTTAATTCACTCTACCAAACCATCCCCCAAGTTACTATTAATTTCCAAGTTCCAACTATATATCGAGTTCAATACGATACAAACTTTTCACAGTTTATTTTTACTAATTTATATAGGAAAAAATATTTGAGATGAGGATCTTTCGAAAACAGTCTCACTATCTCTATGAGATAGTGGTAACGCCTACGTACAGGAAGAAGTACAATTAATATGCACGTGGCTTTTTCTTTCTTTTTTTTTTTTTTGGTGGGGAGTGGGGAGATAATGAGCACTAATGGGTCTTGCCAAACCAAATGGTGGTATTTAGGACTTATAGTTCCACGTAAAAACCAAAGAAATGTTTTTACATCGAAGGTTTTATCAGCATCTATCATCACATTACTGAGGGCTTATTCAAACAGAACTGAGATCCTACTATTTATTAATAGGAATACATAGTAATAATGAGTCCCTATACAAGACTACCAATCAGTTATTCTTTGAGACCTTCTAGCAGAAAAATAACTACTGATTCCCAGCTATAGGGGCATCTCGGCTTTTCTTGATATCATCCCACCCTCTCACCCAAGGTTTTCCTGGAAAAGCACGAGTCTCGGGAGAAGCATGTTTATCAAGATTGTTCATAACCTTTTCACGCACAGCAGAAAACACCTATATCGCAAGTACTAATCAGACCAAATATACATTCAAATAAACCAATGGAATGAAGTATCAATTCTACAAGATTCAATGCTCACAGAATTTGTGCTTATTGCATCTGGGGGTTGCTCCTGACCAGTCAGCCACTTCCACAAATCTGGGTTCTCCTACAGGCATAAATAGAATAAACTGAATTAGACAGCCCTAGTTTATCTCACAAAGGAGAATCGGCCAGCTATGACCATTCTACTGCATCTAAACAGATTATTTGTGCCTGTTTTTCGTTCATTATTGTTGGAGGAGGAGGGGGTGGGGCAGTGGCAGAGCCACATACTACTCATGGGGTTCCATCCAAACCCCCTTCGATTCAAAATTATACTATTTTTATATGGTAAAAATATTTTTTATCTATGTATAACGGTTAGTTCGTGTCTCCACTTCTTAAAATTTTGAACCCTCTTAAAGAAAATCTTGGATCCACCACTGGGCCGGTGGGGCAAGTAAAGAGGGTTGAGAAAGATATTAGCGAATGGAAAAAGACAAGGCAGATATCATCGAAAGAATCACAGAGAGAATACAATTGTAAACATTGCAAACTGTGGCATTTGAACAAAAGTTGGAAATTTTATACGCTCCTGATTATTAATGTCAAGTCAATACTGTGCATACATTCTATGATTGCTGAATATATCATATAGGACCGGTGACATTCTAGTCCCCAACCAACCTTCCCATCTCTTACTCCTAATCCTTTTTCCCTGCCTTCCTTTTGTATGCCTTAATCTTACACTCAACTTTATTGGTTTTCCTTTCCCTAACATGTTTCTAAGTTCCCTTTGGGTGGGGTGGGGGTGAGGGATTAGAGCCCCAATTAGGTCATAAAGAATACAGAGGAACTCATACATCCAACAACCCAAATCTTACATGCTACAAGGGATATGCATAACATAATTTTTTTACTCTCTTACTTAGGGTAGAGGGGGGTGGGTAAAGGGAACAGAGTAGAAACACAAAATGAAGCAAATACTCACATCATACAGTACTTTCCTCCGTAAGTAAAAGACTAATAGTAATAAGAAAGATTAAGCCCAATGCTTACAAAGCTGTTAAAAGTACCAGAACACCAACCTCCTAACATTGGATGTGATTTAGATGAGTTCACACTAATCATTTCCAGATGATGGATAACACCGGTCCTTAGTTGAGCTTAAAACATCTACTCGCTAGTGGATATATTCATCTAAATGAAACACATGCAGAAAAAGCTTATTCAGGGAAGGCCGACCATCATCTACTAGAATTAAAAACACCAAAAAGCAAAACACCCATGTTAGCCCAAAGTATTAGCTCAAATAGTCAAGGATACACCTCGCCAAAACAATGCTTGCTCTTCCTATCCCCTGAAGCCAAGTTTACGATTCTTCAGACTTAACCCCACTACCCCCGTGCTAGGGAAAAAGAAATAATAAAAAATAAAGGAGCTGGGCATGTTATCGAATAAAAATGAAATAGATGCAGAACTCGTGAAGTACGCCAATGCTGGACTTAATGAAATTACTGAACAATTCTGTTCACAGTCTACTCAAGGAAAAAAAATCAAAACGTGCTAATCAATGTACATCCTCCGAACACAGTTAAAATGAGAGTAACTGCCCAAAAGTATCCCTTGACTATATCCCAAACCCAACCCACATCATTCTATGATCAAGTTCAACAAAAAAAACATCCACAAACTATCCTGAAAAGTAACAGGTTACATCCTCCAGTTAGTTTCGGTCAAAAACTAATGATTTCATAATGTGCACGTTTAGATAAGCTATTAAATCAGTTTTAAAGCCATGCCATTGACCTTGGTGCTTTACGCTGTTCTGCTGCTACTTTCCTTAGATGTTTGCAAAGCTTAATTTTTCAACCAGCAAAGAAATCCCTACTCATCGGAAGAAGAATGTAATTCATCAATGACCAAAGAAGTGCTAGCAAGTGACAAAAAAATCGATGAAGGTTGTATCATTAGATCCCAAGTTGAACATGAAAAAGTTATAACCACTGAAATTCAATACCAAGAGTAACAAAGAGCGGCTTTATATGCAGGGGTCTTATACTCTGATCTGGCGGTTCTTTTGCTGGTCAGCCACGGACCATCACTGTTTTCATTTTCCAAGTTCAAGTGTGGAGTTTACTCCTAATTATTTTTTATTTACAAGCAAATTGGTGCATATTTTATACTTTATCTACACCACTTAGGGGAACACATAGCTGCAGAAGCAACTTATGCCAGAAAATAGTAGCATTGAATAAATGTGATTATATAATATTTCTTTAAGTAATACTTCTCAATCACATCAGTGCGAAATTGCCTAATGGAGCACTTGATAAAGAAGCAAGCATGATACAAAAATTATTACGATTCCACTAAACTTTTGGGTGGGTTGCAGCATAAATAAAGCCATCTGCATCAGTGTTCAGCCAAAATTTGGGATCTGGATTTTATCAATGCTTGAGCTGGCAATCCCTGTCCCTTGTAACGAATTACTACATGATTCCAGAGGAAATATATTGTTTGCAACAACATATCCAGTGTAATCTTACAAATGGAGTCTGGGGAGAGTAGAGAGTAGGTAGACCTTACCCTTACCTTATGGATGTAGAGAGGTTGTTTCGGATGGATCCCTGGCTCAAGAAAAGCATTTCAAAGCAGTTTGAAAAAGGAAAAGTGGCAATGAAAAATGATACGTGAAGCAAAAGGGGAGCCATAACTTATTAACTTCTTAATGTCTTCTTCAAGTATCTTGCATATAACTTGGTTCTCTAATTGTTTTCATTAAATTGTCTTGCATATGACTTGAATGACACTTGCTAATTGTAAGTTTGCAAAAAAATCTTTCTGATACACACTCACTTTGTTGAGCCTATCAGCTCATCCTCCACATATGATGAAACATGTCACTACGAGAAAGTTGGAGACATAAAAAAGCTTGAGGTAGAAGTGGAATGTGTGTTAACAAGCTGTGGGAAGAACATGTCAACATGAGGACTTTCTCCAAAATATCAATATTCAGTACACAGCGAGAGTCGGACTAGGAGAGAGGAAGGACAGTGAGAACTGCAGACGCCTATTGCGACAGACTCCAACCAATACAACTAGGCTATAAGTCTTGGTTTATCATCGGGTTGATTCTTAATGTACACAGAAGCTTGCCTGATTTCCCTTTAAGAGACATTATAGTCCATGAAATATACAAGGGTTGAATTTGGAGAAAATGTCATTTTTAGTTTAAATGTAGGTTTCCAGATTTAATCATCTGGATTTCTGAAGATCAAGCTTGAAAACTCAAGCACCAGTTTGAGCATGTATGAAACTGAGCTGCAGAATGTGGTTTCTTTGAGCTCAAATTGAGACATAACAGATTCAAATCTAAATAAGTTAGCAATGGCAGATTGATGACATTGAGGATCTACTGATAGAGGACTTTCAATATATTTTGCTCTTCTTAGCTGGAGACGAAAGCAATTGCTGAAAATTCTATATTTTGTAACTTTAGGTTAAGGTTCACAGAAGATGTCATACTCGTCTAAGAATAGCATAGAAGAGATTTCTAGATTATTCACCTTAAATCCTTTGATATCTTCTAAAACCAAATTAAAAAAAAAAAAAAAAAAGAAAGAGAAGAAACATAACAAGATCATAGACTCTTAACTACGAGCTAGAGCAGCAAAAGTTATGATATCTAATCACTGACATACAAGATGATAGAAATCCATATAAGATGCGAAAATGAAAGAAAAAATTATAATGACAAAAAAGGTTACCAGGTCAAGGACATGGACAAGGGACTTAATTCCATTTTCGTCCATGGATTGTATATGTTCCTCCACCCATTTGCCAAGAACAAGGTCTAGCTCCAGGTACCCTCTTTGTTTACTACGATAGATAAGCCTATATCCATACATAAAAAATAAAAACATCAATAAGATATCATGAACCCGCCGGTGTATCAAATAACACCACCATGTCAAATAGTAAAAACATCAAATTTCACCTGTTGAATAAACGCCTTTTGCTCTCTTCGTTGGAAAGATCGATATCAATCGGCGATGAAGTCTGATTGGAAGAAATAAAACGCGAAAACGTTCCAGCTAAAGGCCTAAATGAGCATACAAAAAGACATTTTCAAAAATAACAGAACACATAACAATATAAACAGGGTAAGACAAGGTGATATATTTGTGAACCTGTATAGATTGTGAGACTGGAGTGTGGAGGTTGTAAGAGATGTTCCGTTAGATGAATTGAGGATTCGAGGAATGGTGAAGAGAAGTACCCTTCGCAAATTCGCCATTCTTCCTCTCTGCAACAACCAATTAAGCTTTTGGAGGATCAATGGAAACTTCAAAATTTGATCTCGATTGGGGTTTAACAAGATGAATTCGTTTTTTGGCAACGAAATGCCAGGCGTGGCCTCTTGGCATCCACTATACACGCCTGTGAACTCTTCTCTATTCGGGTATAATTCAACCCGAAATTGCCCCCTGTTTATTTTAATCCTAAATAAGCGATTTAATTGCACAATTTGCCCTACACATGTACATAAGCTCTCTAGAGTGTGGGATATATTTTATAGGGCGTGGGATAATTATGAAATATCATGACGTAAGTCATAAGGGGTCGTTTGATGTGAGGTATGAGATATAATAATTTCAGAATAAAAAGTAAAATTATTTTATTTTATATTTGATTGAAGGTATTAGGTAATACTTGAATTATTTATCAATTATTTTTATCTTAGTAATTGAATAAATTATTCAAATACAAAGTGAAATAACTTATTTCATAACTTATTCCCGATCAAATGACCCCTTAAAAGTATTGACTTATGTCCTTCAAAAAAAAACTATTTATCTTGAGTGACAAAAATATGAAGATCAGCGTGTATAATATAAGGATAAAAGTATAAATTACTTTAATCGCAGTTCATTCACTTTTATTCTTATTTTCATATCATCATAATATATCATGAGTTATAAAAATAAATTTTAAATTATGAATAACTTTATCAAATAAATATTAGTTTGCAAATAATGTGTGCCTAAATACCTTTATAACTAGAGCAAAAATTCTTGAAGTAAATATGATAAAACTCAACATTTTGTAGTACAAATTTATATTTTATATTAGTTTAGTGTAAGAGTTTTGCCCCTGTATATTGTGTCAATTAATAAAACACATATATAAATATATTATTACATGTGTAACATATCATTGAACATACAATGATAATAATAACATAAATATTACTATCTCATGTCATCAAGTTTATAAATACGTCATTTTTCTCATCCGTGTTTGATAATTGTATTAGAGTTCTGACTAAATTTGAGTCACACACTGTAGAATTCATTAAGAGATAGAGCTCCCCAACATAATTTTCAGTCACACACTATAGAACCCATTTAGAGACAGAACTCCCTTGATACCTCTGATTAAGAATGGAGAAGTCTCATCACTGCACCACAACCCATATTGACAATTCTATGTTCTTCTAATGTTTAAGTGAAAGAATATCATAGTTAATCATTATTCTCGATATGAGTTATAATTAATTTGTTCATATTTTTTATTATAATATAATCAAATAATCCCCTCCCCTGCTTGTGCTATATCAATATATAAATATTTTGGACCAATGAATATTATTGCAACAAATGCTGTAGAATTGCTCCAGTTATATCGGAAGAATTTCGGTGTTTCTGTTACATCTCTTCTCCTAGCTACGTACCTTTTTCTTTCTTGAATTAATGCATCTGCACAATACATAGAACTTAATTATTGAACAGAAAAATAATAATGGATAAAAAGGAAAGGTCAAAGGAAAGAAAGGAGAAAAGACGCCAAGAGATCTCTCTTCTCCGTACTATTCCCTATTCTGATCACCAAAGGTCTCTTCTTATTTACTTTTACCCTTTTTTTCTAATTAGATTCGTCTTTCGTTCATAAATTCACGATCTAGAGTTAGTGAGTTCAGAATGTATTTCATTTGAATGATCCTAATGCAAGGATTTTTATTTTGAGCATAATGCTGATTGCGGTTTGCATGATTTGTAGATGGTGGTCATCTGAAACAATTGCAGTGGTGACGGGTGCAAATAGAGGGATTGGATTTGAGATTGCGCATCAGCTTGCATCGCATGGAGTTACTGTTGTTCTTACGTCGCGAGAGACAGCTGTTGGGGAAGAAGCAGTGAAAGTCTTTCAAGAAGGAGGTCTAAATGTGGCATTTCATCAATTGGATATTGTGGAACCTGAATCAATCCAAACATTTTGTGATTGGATTAAAGAAACATATGGTGGCTTAGATATACTGGTATATATATCAAATTCCTTCATTAATGTGTGTTGTTATTTTTGAGAAATTTATTTAATACATATGGTACTTTGTAGATCAACAATGCAGGAGTCAATTTCAATTTTGGCAAAGATAATTCTGTTGAATTTGCTGAAATGGTAATCCAAGTTAACTACTTTGGCACCAAAAATATGATCAAAGCATTGACTCCGCTCATGAGGCCTTCCCCTGCTGGTTCTCGTATTGTTAGCGTGACCTCGCGATTGGGTAGACTTAATGGCAAACGAAATGTAAGTAGCATATGAAAATTTCAGTGACGATGAAATTTGAACTCACGACTGCTGTGGTAGCATGAAAGCTAGATCTAGGACTTCTGATTTATATGATTAGTCTTTGCAAAATGATTTTATTTATGCATAGCACCAGCTCCTTCTGTTCAAACATTTTACATGATGATCGAATTACACTGGGTATGTTGTTATTGTTGTGAAATATTGATCTACATACATGAATCGACCTTTTTGGTTCGATCTAAGTTGATAACATGTTGGCTTTACACTACCAGGGAATTTCAAATGTGGAAGTGAGACAGCAATTGGAAGCTGTGGATTCCCTATCTGAGGAAGTCATCGATAAAACTGTGCACACATTTTTGGAACAAGTAAAAGATGGAACTTGGGAATCAGGTGGATGGCCTCATGTGTTCACAGACTACTCATTGTCAAAGCTAGCTGTTAATGCATACACTAGGTTAATGGCAAGGATATTCGAGGAAAGACCAGAGGGTCATAAAATATACATAAATTGCTATTGCCCAGGTTGGGTGAAAACTGCTATGACTGGCTGGTCAGGCCATGTTTCTATTGAAGAAGCTGCTGATACCGCCGTCTGGCTTGCTTTGCTCCCTGATCAGTTTGTGAGTGGTAAGTTCTTCGCTGAGAGACGCGAAATTAACTTTTAAACTGTTGAGTGTATACGATTTGTTTTTGTTTTTCAAAACAAGATTGTAATCGATTGAATTCAGATTCGAGATAATATGCATTTTGTTTACTGAAATGCACCCAATTGATATAAGTAGAAACAGTTAAAATTTGATTGCCTAGAGATGAAAAGGTGACCTCTTTTTTTTTGACAAGTAACAGTGGCAGATACTGATGAAGAGCAATTTATTTGTATTTATAGTTGATTTTTTTTAAACATATTGTAGGCAAGCTTGCTTTTGATCTCTGCAATGGATTTAATAAACAGTATTATACATACACAATGTTCTCGTTACGTTTCAGTTTTAGCTACGTAAAATTATCTCTGCATAATTTATAGATAATTGATTCAAATCGTGAAAGTAATAATCAGTAATGTTTGTAGTAGAGTAATACCGCACACAAAATGGAAATTCAATGTTGATCAGCTGTATTCCAAAGAGTCTAGATTTGCGTGTCAAACAGAAAAGGAAAAAGAATAAAAGGAGGAGACGATTGAAGGTGGCTCTTTTTTTGGGAAAAAAATGAAGTTCCAATTTGAATTGATCAACTCTTGGGTAGATTAGACCACTACATAGATCTTAAATAATTTTTTATTGCTTCTCCATCGGATCAATTTATTTAAATTTTAAAATTTAAGTGGTTGAAAATTATACGAAAAATGTTATAAATTGCAAGTCTTCTCATATTAATTATGATAAAAAAAAACACATTTTAAAATATTCGTCAAAGTTCATATAAGTTGATCTCGATAAGTGAAATAATAACAAGTAATAGTAAAGAAAATAATAGATCATCTGGCCAAACTTCCAAAATTCGTCTATAGGGATTTTTGTAAGAAATATTTTTCAAATAAAAAAAAAATCTTTAGAGTGTAATAATTTGTATTTGGATAATCAATTTAAATTTTCTTTTTTCAATATTAGAACGATAGCTGTGCTCGACAAGCACTAAGAGAAACTACTTTTTTTCAGTTTTTGTTATTACCTAAAAGTTTTTTTTTCTTTCTATATAAGCTTTGATCAGATATAATTTCCTGTAATGAATATTTATTTTTATAAATAAACACTTTTAATCGTCTAAATATTTTTTAAAAAACAAATCATAGAGAATTTTTCAATCATTGCAAATTCGAGGATTACCTAAAATTAGATGCTTATGACGAAAAGAAAGTACTCCCTCTGTTTCATTTTCTTGTGTTATATATTGAAAAAAAAGATATTTTATTTTATTTATTTTAACAAATTAAAAAAGATTGGGGAACTTATCTATATATATCATATTTAAAAAATATTTATTATTTATAGCAATATAGTTTTAATATACATAATGTAGATTTTTTACTAAAATATAAGTTTAATATATTTTAAGATACTTATAAGTTATAATACATCTTTATAATTTTCATACATCTTTTATACATAGTGTAAATTTTATTTATATTACATGCATAATTCATTTTGATATATAGTGTAATTTTTTTTAATCAAAATAATTATTAAACATTTTAATACATATATAATTCACTTTGAATACATAATACAGTTGCTATAAAATGGTAAATATATTTAAAAATTATAAATACTTTATGAAAAGAATTCAAAAAGATAATTATTCCAAAATTTATTATACTTTTAATTAAATTAAATAGCTATATTTAATAGTAATAATCAAATTTAGTATTTCAAACATTATTAATAAAATTAAAGTATATCAGATTAATAAAAATCAAATAATATAAAATGGAGAGAGCAAAATAAAGATATTGATGACTTTGGAATCAACTTGGTTGCATTTGTGGATGAACCAACTCCCATACTTCCATGGTACGAATTTCGAAGCACAGTTTTGGTACACTAATTTTTCACAAGGGAGATGAGAGCAACAAGTTGAACGTACTCTGCATGGTTTGACACGAAGATTAAAAAATACTAATAAAAAATAAAAATAAAAAAAATTTGATGTACTAAAGTACGTAGTCTTATCTTTTATTTCTGTCAGAGATTATTTTCAAGGCTTGAACCCGTGATCTCTTGGTCACATGGAGACAATTTTATGAGTTACTATGAGACTCAACTTAAAAAAATAAATAGAAGTAATTCTAATTAATTATTAAAAAACATTGATTCTTATTGACTTAGAGAAAAATTGACCTCCCAAGTTCTATTTGTGTTTTTTCGCTTTCTACGACTAAAAAATTAATTTCACAGTTAATTTTAGACAGTATTTTTATATATTTTTTACTCAAATTTTAAAAAAGCTATCATGCATATTGAGTAAAATAAATTAATCATTTAAAATATATTAATCTTCTTTAATTTTGTGTACATATTTTGCATGTGCATATTTGCATCAATTAATATAAAACAATAAGAAACACAATTTGGTTTTAAAAAATTATAAATGTTACATTAAATAAATATCTTAGTAAACAATCTTTGAGCTAATTTTATGTTTGTTAAGTATGTTTTTATCCTAAACTAAGAAAGGAAGCATTGAATATCATTAGGGATACATACAAAGACACTTAATATAACATAGTAATAGACCTTCATCAAACAAAAATAATATTTATTTAAATTGAAAATATCATTCCTATACTATTTAATTAAGATTCAACTAATTAAACCTAAAAAAAAAACTTTGGAAACAGAATTGGTAAGAGTACTAAAAGTATGAATAAGGAAATATGTATGTATCTCCTTTTACTTATCAACTGTTGATCATTTTTTTATTTTATAATATGCTTGCAAAATTATAAATAAAATAATCAATTATATTATTTTCTTTTATCCATATTGATGGACATTAAGATAATTTATCAAAAAAAAAAAAAAAACACATGCTTAATAGCATAGGGCATATAGTTAACTTGAAATATTATTTTTCAAGAGAAATTCAAATATATTTTTTGTCGATTTATGTCATGTAAAGGATGTCTTCATGCTAGTTTTAATTTCTTCAAACAATAGTTAGAGGCGCAAGTTCTTGACAAAGATAAATATAATTTTTTAAGCACAATAAGTTGTTTATGGAAGCACATCATCACTCAACATGATTTTAAATTTTTAAGTGTCTTATACTTCAATTTTTTTCTCATTTTATTTTTCAATAGTTTGCATAAAAAAATATTTTAAAAATACTGAATAAAACCAAACCAAACTTGAAAAAACCGAATCGAAATATTTTGGTTCGATATATCATGCATATTTTTTCAAAACATAAAATCGAACAATCGAATGGATAATAATTACTGATAAAGAAAAAGAAAAGTATATAGCCTTAAATCCAAAAAGCTAATATTATTACGTAAAATTATATTGTATGTAATGTTGCGTAAACATAAAAGGTTTAGAAAGTGTTATATTATTATTATTACTATTATTTTTCTATAAATATGTTATATTAAATAACTCAAATAAGAAAAAAATTAATACACGATATAAGTTGGTTTGAAAATTCTTAATATTAGAAAAATAATTTATTTACAATTTTTAAATACTTTAAAAATAATAAATGATTACTTTATTTACTGTGGAGTCAAATAATAAAAAGTTCAATTAATATTTCTAAATATTTTCATATTTTTAATATAATATAGACAGATAAATTATTATCATGTAAAATTATATTGAATGTATTGTGCATACCTCGACGATCTATGTGATATTGGTGTTTTTCTCTCTTTTTAATAAAGAGTTATAAATATGAAATTATATGAAAGTGTTCTATTATTAATATTAGTTTTTATATATAAATATGTCATAGTAAATAACTTAAATAAGAAAATAATTAATACACAATATTAGTTGGTTTGAAAATCCTAAATTACATAACTCAAACAAGAAAAAAAACCTAATGCACGATATTTAATTGTTTTTCAAAATTTTAAATATTAGAAAATAATTTAATTTATCATTTTTAAATATTTTAAAAATAACGAATGACTATTTTATCTATTATATAGTCTTTTAATAAATGGCAATAAATTCAATCAATTTTTTAAGCATCTTCATATTTTTACTATATTATATTAATATTATTACATAAACTTACTGTATGTAATGTTACGTAAAAAAAAAAAAGAAGAAAAAGTGTAAGACTCGATTTGAAAGTATTTGGTAAATACTATTGTTTTTGTATAAATATGTCATATTAAATAATTTAAATAGGAAAAAGAATTAATACACAATATTAATAGATTTGAAAATGCTAAATTACATAACTCAAATAAGGAAAAAAAACTAATATAAAATATTTAGTTGATTTCAAAATTCTAAATATTATGAAATAATTTAATTACTATTTTTAAATTAATAATGACTACTCTATCTGTTATATAATCTTTTAATGAAAAAAAATCAATTAACATTTATAAAGACATTCATAATTTTATTATAATATAGATAGATTAATATTATTATATAAAATAATACTTTATCTAATGTTGTGTAAAAAAAAAAGAAAGTGTGAAATTCCTTGACATTTCTATATATTTTTAATCTCTCTTTATAATAAAGAATCCTACACCTAAAAGCAATTAAAAGTGCTAGGTTATTACTATTTTTTTTTTATTAATATGGCATATTAAATAACTTAAATAAGCAAAAGATTAATACATGCTATTAGTTGATTTGGAAATCCCAAATTATAAAAACTCAAATAAGAAAGAAAAAAAAAACAATGCACAATATCTAGTTGATTTCAAAATCCTAAATTTTAGAAAAAATAATTTAATTATTATTTTTAAATATTTAAAAAATAAGTAATAAATTACGTTTTATGTAAGGTCTTCTAATGAATAATCAAATGTTCAATCAATATTTTTGGCTCTAAATGTAAAGAAAAAGTGCGGGATTCAAAAAGCATACCTCATCTATTTCTATGATATTGATGTATTTATCCTCTTTATAATAACAAAGCCTAAATCTAAAAGGAATTGAAAGTGTTCGACTATTACTATTATTTTTCTATAAATGTGTCACAATAAATAACTCAATTACGAAAAACAATTAATACACAATATTTAGTTGATTTCAAATTTGGAATTAATTTAATTAATTATTATTTATTAAATATTTTAAAAATAATAAATAATTATTTTATCTATTTCAAAATCTTTTAATAAAAGACAAAAATTTTGAATGCTTTTAATATAATATAATTAATATTATTATGCAAATTTTTGTATGTAATGTTATGAAAAGAAAAAAAGGAGGAAAAAAAAAGTGAGATCACAATATTAATTGAAAAAAATCCTAAATTAGATAATTCAGATAAGAAAGAAAATTAATTAAAAATTTAATTAGTTTCAAAATCCCAAATATAAAAAAAGTTAATTACTATTCTATTAAAGAAAAACGCAACTAGCTATTTAAACCTAAAAAGACCTCAAAATCTTTAAATAAAGTTAAACAAAAATTTTTCTCTTTCTCTCCATCACAAAACATTATCAAATGATCTTTTAAGGTTTAGAAGATCAAATTTTTCATCCAAATTATTATAATGAAACGAGGTTAGTGTTCTTATCTTTTCTTGTATATCGATGTTCATGCTTATTAATTTATAAGTAATCTTAAACGAATTCTTCAAAATTTTCAACCTAATAAACACTTCAAAACATACCTATAAACTTTTCTAAAATATAAGACATAAATATCTAATAAATTTCTTTTTCCATATATATTCATGTACTTAATCAAAATTAATCATAATTTAATTATTTAAATAAAAATTTACTTAATAAATTTGTTGGCGCCTTGATAGATTGAGCTTCTTTAGGAATAAAAGTAGACAAAAAACATGTGTATGAAAATGAAAGCATGAATTATATTCCCATTCAATATATAATTGACCATTCCTCGAGTTCTTCTTCCACAGCTTTGGGGAAAAATTTCACACACACACACAGTAGCTGTAGCTGCTCTGTGCCTTCATTTCCACCGACTCACCACCACCGCCTCCCCGTCTAGACCGCCCATTGGACCTCCAAACTGGATAGGAAATTGGGTTTTTTGTTTGAAACCGGCCATTGACGTTTTCTTTGAAAGTGGTTTGTTAAACAGTACCCTCCAATAAAATAATCAGTTTCTTTTCAACTTTGGTGAAACTTCAACTGTTTCCTTCTTTCTTCCTTTTCTTGACCCGTGAAAGAGGAGAAACAGAGAAAGTAAACCCGTGTATTATACGGGTCTATTCCTCGGATCTTCTTTGATCCTTCAGAAAATATTCTCTTCTAATAGCAATCAGTCTTTTGTATCAGAGGAACTGATTCGCTTTCTTTACTGACCCACTATAGGAAAAACACTGTTGCGTTTGTTCTTTTAGATCTGAAGTTATTTGAAAATTCCATGTGGTGAAGTTTTTGTTTGTTGGGTATGTCTGGAGTTGCAGCGAAGCATGTGAATCATCCGGCAATGGCGGCTAAGGAACGGCCCGGTAGCTACAACCCGGTGAAGAAACCCGGCCCGGTTTCAGTGGACCATGTTTTATCAGCATTAAGGGAGACTAAGGAAGAGAGGGACCTTAGAATCAGAGGCTTATTCAGTTTTTTCGATTCCGACAATGTGGGTTACTTGGATTCTTCGAAAATCCAAAAGGGGTTGTTTGCTATGCAAATTCCAGCAGATTATAAGTTTGCTAGGGAATTGTTGACCGAGTGTGATAAAAATAAGGATGGGAGGGTGGATTATCCTGAATTTAGAAAGTATATGGATGATAAGGAGCTGGAGCTGTATAGGATTTTTCAGGCTATTGATGTGGAGCACAATGGGTGCATCTTGCCTGAGGAGCTCTGGGATGCCCTTGTAAAAGCTGGTAATTTATTATTTTGCTGAGTTGCTCTTTAATTTCTTGTTCAAAGTTTCATCCTATTTGATAAAATTGCTGCCCTGTTGGAATGTAGCTATTCGTGCAGGAGATAGTACATTTATCTGTTTAGAATTTTCATCCTTGCACTTTTGTTTTGTGAGATCATGATTTGATGATGATTTGCGTATGTGTAATGTGTGTGTCTTGATTTATAAAGAAAATACGCCATGATGATGTTAATATTACAAAGCTTATAAATCATTGGGTCAATAGTTAAGTATCCAAAAATCTAGCCAGTAACCTATACAAAAAGGTGTATTGTCGTTACAGAACAAACAAAAGAGAACTTTTAATTCTTGGACTTTCAACTCCTTAAAAAGTTTGATTATTCCTCTACCAAATTATACAAATAGTTGTCTTCCATAAACTGTTCTTTCTAGCATCTAACTTGCAATCGCTTCCACCATTTATATATGGTATATCATGGATCATAACTGCGCTTCAAAACTACAGTCTATTAGGAAATAAATCAAATCCTCCCCATGCTTCTTAGTCAATACCAACTTAGTTTTATTAATGGAGATGGTTCATGTATTTCGTGACATCACTTCCCAGTTCCAACAACACTTTCTGACCATATTGGAAGAATGCTGTAGTGATCTGGCCCTGGTGCCTTTTCTTGGACAGTTACTCGTTGCTCTTTCCACTGCCTTCTTTTCAAAAGGATGCCTTGCTCTTCATTTTTTCTAATACTAATCACCTAGAATACGGGTACATGATTCTTTGATGCTAAAAACTCACTTTTTTTGGTGCCTTTTGGAGCTGCCACAGAGGAACCTTATGGGGCCTGGCATCAAGCTTAGCTTAGTCATGAGCTTCAGTTCATTAGCTATGAAATGATAATTTAGCTTCAATTCATTAGCTGAAATTGCACGAGCTTCGTCTTCAGTTGCTAATTTTGTTTGACTGGAAGCCCTGATTTTCTGTTTCTCAGGATCCATTTCCTTTTGTACTAGGTCAAACTTTTATCCTATACACCTCGGGGATGAGTAGTTCATTTTAGATTTCCACTTGGAATACAATTACAAAAAAGAAAAAGAGTGGGTGGGTGCTATGTGAGAGTTATATTAGTCGTTGTGTGCATCAAGTAGGTGTGATGTTATCTTGTCTTGGATGATTTTACATCATATTCTGATGCCGTTGCATCTTTACGGATTTGTTCATCTTCATTATTCTTGTGTAAAAAGTAACGCTGGTTTGCAAGAAAATATAGGATTGTTGTTGATTCAATGGTTGATAACCTTTCTATACCATGGTGAGTGGTGGCTTTATAACAATTTGCAGTATTTGATTGATGCTATTGTATATCTTTCTTTTGCATTTAGATTTTATCCTTATTTAAGCTCCTATTGACTTTCTCGATGTGTTAATTCATTAATTCCTACATTTAGACATGACTAGAAAGCACGTGGAGATGTGTATTGATCTTTTCGCTTAGTCTAACAAAAAAGAAGAGTAAATGTACGTATGCATGTGCAAATGCATGCATGTGAGCAGTGGTGGATCTAGGAGGACAGGAGGGTGTTTACCCTAGACAAAAAGTTACATTATGTATAATAGGTTGGCTCAATGATTTAGGGGTTCAAAATTCTCCTTGAGGTTCCAACTTCGAATCCTAGGTTCTACATCTTTATTTTTCATACCCGCTTAGTAAAAATCCTGGATCTGCCACTGCATGTGAGTATGTATGTTGGAAATATGAGTCTTTGTATTAACTTAGAACTCTTTAGACCGAGGCTTCTTGCTGATTTCCTTCTTATTTTTCACCTGTTTTCCAAGTTTCCTAATCTCTTGGGAAAAGATATGGCCTGCAATTTTACTCCCAATGGCCATCAGCACTCTGTTGGTTTATTTTCTGTAGAGACACTATCCTGAAGCTAGATCGTTTATCTTGTTATGAGTTATGACTAACACCGATAGTCATCTCTCTCTCTAAAACTTTACATGGTTTCGTCCAAAGCATATTTCATTAATAGAAGTCTTAAATGTGTTAAACACTTGGTTAAGTCAAGCCTGCATTTTGCTAGACCACCCTGTTTATGTCCTGTTTGAGAATGTGCTAGAGAAAATATTTGTACTCCTTGTAAAGTGCTAGTTGGCCTTGTGAAATTTTGTGATTCATATTATGGAGCTTTTTAATTTGTTATGAAGGTTTCACCTATTATGTATATGCTCTGAACAAGTTCTCTTTGTCTGGCTTTTCATGTTTACCACCTGGTTTATATTATAAATATCTATTCTAATTTCATCTTTATTTAATAAGAGGCCAAAATAGGTTTGGGTGATAAGTTGGAGCGCCTTCTGAATCTACAAACCAAAAGTTCATCTTTACTCATTAAATATGTTGCTATGGCGAATATTCATCTCTTCTGGACATATGTTTCCTGGCCATTCAGTGTTCCCAAGCCTCATTTCATTTCGTTAGTTGTCTTCCTCTTATAAGCGAGGGCAGTTTCTTTTTTCTGCAGGGATTGAAATAGATGATGATGAACTTGCACGCTTTGTGGAACATGTTGATAAGGATAATAATGGGATTATCACTTTCGAAGAGTGGAGGAATTTTCTTCTACTTTATCCACATGAGGCCACCTTGGAGAATATTTACCGGTACTGGGAGAGGGTATGTCTTGTAGATATTGGTGAACAGGCTGTCATACCGGAAGGCATCAGTAAGCATGTTCATACAGCTAAATATTTTATTGCTGGGGGAGTTGCAGGAGCTACTTCTCGTACTGCTACAGCTCCCCTTGATCGGCTAAAGGTGGTTTTACAAGTTCAGACTACTCGTGCTTCTATTGGTTCTACTGTGCGGGAAATATGGAAGGATGGTGGTGTAATGAGTTTTTTTAGGGGCAATGGATTAAATGTGATGAAGGTTGCACCTGAAAGTGCAATCAAGTTTTACGCGTATGAAATGTTAAAAAATGTGATTGTTCGGACCAAGGGCGAGGAACAAGGTGACATTGGAGCTTCTGAGCGTCTTGTGGCTGGGGGCATGGCTGGTGCAGTAGCACAGACTGCTATCTATCCCATGGATCTTGTTAAGACTCGGTTACAAACTCATGCAAGTGAAGCTGGAAAGGTCCCCAACCTGGGAAAACTATCAAAAGATATATGGATTAAGGAGGGGCCTCGGGCCTTTTATAGAGGGCTGATACCATCTCTTCTTGGAATTATACCATATTCAGGCATTGATTTGGCTGTCTATGAAACGTTGAAGGATTTGTCCAGGGTTTATATTCTTCATGATACTGGTATAGCTTGTAACTCTTCAACTGCTATCCATTTCATCTCCGATGAAGTGACATTTGCATTTTTCTAACAATTGTGTTAATATACAGAACCTGGTGCTCTTGTGCAACTCGGTTGTGGAACAATTTCTGGAGCTCTTGGAGCAACATGTGTTTATCCTTTGCAGGTCGTAAGAACGAGGTAACGCTTTATGTTTTGACTCGACTTGATTTTTAGGATTTGGATAAACTATTTGTGCTTTACAATGCAACTTGTCTTTCCTTTCACACTCAATTTCAATTCCTGCCAGAATGCAAGCTCAACGTACAAATACTGATGCTGCTTACAAAGGAATGTCTGATGTGTTCCGGAGAACATTTCAGCATGAAGGTGTCAGGGGCTTCTACAAAGGACTCTTTCCGAATCTTCTAAAAGTAGTGCCAGCAGCAAGTATTACTTATCTCACTTATGAATACATGAAAAAGAGTCTGGATATCAATTAGGTGGTGTATAATCTTGGAAGGTTGCTCCACATTCGAGGAGGTTAATCAGCTGATGCCAAGGGATGATGGTGATGACGATGAAAATGAATTAGGTTATTAGTCTTACTGATGATGTGATTGTCAAAATCACACATATTTTTACTTGTCCAAAAAAAAAAAAAAATTTGGTTGATTTGATGCCCCATCGGACGATGAAGAAATTTTAAGGGGGGTTTCTTCTTCCTCTGATGGAATGACTATGTTGTCTATTGAGAATAGTCGTCTTCATTTGGAGACTTCTGTCCTGAGTTATAGGAATATCCCTCTGTAAACTAATATACATATACATTGTCAGGTGTATACCTTACCATTTTTTTACTATATGAATATTCAAGCTCATTTTGCACCATTTCATGATTTGACTTCAATTTCTGCTGGTATTTTAGTTGATCAAACATCAACTTACCAAGAGATAGAAATCCTGCCTATACATCATTTGTGCTAGTCTTCCGGAAACAACCTCTCTATCTCTATGAGGTAGCGGTAAGGTTTAGTGGTAAAGTTTGCGTACATTTTATCCTTCTCAGACTCCACCTGTGGGATTTTGTACTTCGTTTGTGCTTACGATGTGACACACATAACAATGATTTTGTATTACATGCGTTTTATGTTTTGAAAGGATTATGTTAGACGTTTATAGAAAATATACTGTCTTATTTACTTGTTAAGCAAATAGAATATCATTTATTTTGAGCCAAAATCTTGTTTAAAACTTCAATTATTTTCCATATATTACGGCAAACAAATACTAATATGTCATTCATCAAATGCGTCATGCCTGACACATACTCCTATATGGATGAGTTGTTTAACTTCTTTCCAATTTGGGTGGTTTCATTGTCATGAATCATGTATCACGTATCCTGTCAGTATTGTCTAAAAGGGAGTCGATTGACCCTCATTCGCTCGAAAATAACACGATATATTGTGAATTCTTGATAAAAATTCTACTAGTGTTATTTGTTTTGAATTGTTTCAACGGCAGAGTCATATTCTGAATCTGATCTTCTCAGTGAAAATCCTAGATCCGGCGCCAGACCTCTTAGGATAAAATAGAAAAGTAAGAACAAGACATTATTTCTTGAAAAGAAGGCATTGCCTCCAACACAATTAGTAGTAAAGCAACAAACTGAACAGGGACATTTGGTTAAACAGTAGTTCAATCCAAAGACTTAACATCACATACATGTGAAACTTGAAAAAGCCAAACTTATCCATGATGATAATACAGTATGAAAAAAAGAAATTAAAATCCTGGAAGAAAGGCGTTGCCTTCCCTTTGCCTATATGACTTGCCTGTTTTTTTCGCCCTTGGTATCATCGACTCACATCAGATGCACCAAAGGATGTGACCTAGTGATCGCCATTTCCTCGAGTAGTACATCAAAATCCTTCTTTTTCTTCTTTCTCCACATTTTTTTGTGCTTCACAATTAAGGAGTTGAGTTGTTGTTTTCTCTTGTTTATGCAAGTCCTATTATATAGTAAAAATTCTTGGAAACCAAGAATTTGTCTATTATATTATCTGTACTAGCCAAGGTCTATATACAAATAGAGAAATGACAAATCTTCATGGTCCCCCATCCTAGTAATATTCTTTTTGTATTAGGTCTTCCTGCTTATCCACCACTAAGGATATTTATATTCCCACTTTTAAAAGATTTAAATAAATACAACAACAATTATCATGTCTCCATCTCAAACAAGTTGATATTAGCTATATAAATCCTCACTATCCGCGTCGCTCATGAGCGAAGCTAGGGTATTCGAAAGCCCACTTGAAAACGTTATAACTCTTTTGTTTTAATTTATGTGGCACTTTTGGATTTCAAGATTCAAACTTCTAAACTTTGATCATGAATTCGAACGTAAAAGCTTTAAATTTTCTAATATAAAATTTATAAATCTGAAAACTACGGAAAACGACAACATACTCAGTGAAATCCCACAAGTGGGGTTTGGAGAAGGTAAAATGTACGAAAATCATACCATTACCTCATAGAGATAGAGAGATTATTTCCAGAAGATCCCCGTCTCAAAAATATCAAGCCCCAAAAGTAAAAGATATTATATATAAAGTGGAAAGTAAAAGATAATATATAAATGCCCGAAAACTATGGAAAAAAATACTATAAATCACAATAATTAACAATCTGATGAACTCTTGAATTTTTAACTCTGCCATGTACATTGAGACAGATGAAATATTATACATACAAGACCAAAATCATTGATTTTAGGTCCCCTTAATTTTTTTCGTATATTTACGTTTTCATCATTCAAATTCTTTTTTGATGAAAAGCTTGATTCCGTCACTACCTCGCTTCATTTAAGTTTCTCAATTAGATTAATATATTCACTTTCCATGTGGAGAAAAGCAAAAACAAAGAAGAGAAATTCATTGGAGTGGAGGTAAAGTTAGCTGACAAATGGAAAGTGTTAGGGTTAATGATATTAAAAAATATTAGTGTAATTATACTAAAAGTAGAATATGATGCAGATTTGCTTTCCCTTGATAGAGTATAATTAATTTGCACCGTCCACTTATAGTACCAAAAAATTATAAAATTACAAATGGCTCTAAGGAATCTTGTGGAGATTGAAAGCCACTATATATTAAGTGGGGAGGATAAAAGAGGACCTATATGTGGAAAGTGTATAACACTTGTCATTTTCCATGATAATGTTCCTTTTGAAAGTAAAATTATTGATAGACAAACAAGATAAAGGGATTAAGTATGTAGATGTCTTAAGTTGGATGATTGAGGTGTATGATGTGTAGAAAAATATAGGAGGAAAAAAGTATAATCGGGAGATCTTCTGCTAGCGATCAAGATCGTTAACGAAAATTGGAAGATTCAACTAAAGAATGAAGAAATTTTGTTACGAGAGAAGACTATTTGAATTGGATTCAATTTTTTGGTTGATTAGAAATGCCTAATGGTCATCCCTATTTATACTTGTGTGGGGATGCTTCTAGATATTATTCTACACACTTCTACAAGAAATATTCAGATATTATCTTCTAACAAAAATCTAGATTATTCTATAATCTACTACAAATATCTTCCTAAAATATCTATAAGAAAATTCTAATAATTTTATCTTCTACTCTAGAATATCTAGATATTTATCCCAAATACTATACTAAATTATTTTAGAAACTAATCTATGATATTTCAAAAAATCATCTTTAATTTTCACATAATGTGTTTTTATAATGATCTCGAGCTAATACAAAGTAATAATTGAGTTCATAGTTAAATATATATATACTTTTAGTTGATTTTTTTATTATATATACTGATATATAAGATTTGAATAAAAATTACTGAATTTATGTGAATTCATTAATCACACTCTAAATTTGTCCTTAATGAGATTTTGTTGGTGTAGAGGGTTGTTGAGATGTTTGTTCCTTGGAATTTGGAGTTGGTGGCCTATAGAAATACCATAGGAGGAGTGAAGGACCAAGGACTATCATTAGACTTTGTTTCGAAATAAAATTTTAAAAAATTCATGTAATTTATATATATTATTGCTTTTATAATGGTCTTGAGTTAATATAGAATAATAATTGAGTTTATAGTCAAATATATATAAATTTTTAATTGATTTTCTTATTATATGTATTGATAAATAAAATTTGAATAAAAATTATTGAGTTCACGTGAATCTGTCAATGAGACTCTAGATCTGTTGATACTTTGATTTTGTTGGTTTTGGGGTTATTGAGATGTTTGCTCCTTGGAATTTGGAGCTAGGGGCCTATAGGAATACCATAGTAGGACCAAGGGCTATCACTAGACTTTGTTTCAAAATAAAATTTTAAAAAGTTCTTGTAGTTGCTTAAAGTATTGCCTTTGGACAAACACTTCAAAATGGATGATTGACCCATTCATGCTAGAAATAATCTCCATATGTCCTTTGATCATTTGAATGTTTATTTCTCAATGACATGAATAGGTTAAATAGATAAAATTATTTCAGTTAGTATTGATAATTATCAGAATCTTTAGATCCACAAGATTATGAATGACAAATATATACAATAATAATAACATATCTGATATAATCTTACAGGTGAAATCTAAGAAGGATAATAATTAATATATATACATTTTTAGTTTCTTACCCTTACCTGTGAGAAGATAAATAATGAAAATGATACATATATGTTATCTCAATTAATGAACTATAACTTTCAAGTATATGTTTCAAGCAAAGAACTGATATAATATGACGTAAAACTCCTCATATAATAAGATGTCTCATCTAAAAATTATTGAGACTTTTATATTAGTAATAAGAATAGTAATTTATAATATTGAGTTATTATTCTATGTTCTTCTATTAAGCAACTCTTATTTGTCTGTCTTGTCTTCTAATATTATCAATTTAAGACACTGGGGAAGCATGCAGGTGGACGTGCCGGAGTGGTTATCGGGCATGACTAGAAATCATGTGGGCTCTGCCCGCGCAGGTTCGAATCCTGCCGTCCACGAATTTTGTTTACGAGTTATCGATTCTTAACATTTTTAAATCGATATTGAATAATAAATTAAATAACTATATTTGTACTAAATTTTTAATAAAGAATTTTTTTTGATCAAATCTTAATGGTTTATTGATGATCGAATTAATAACGATCAATAAGTCAATATTTTAATGGTTCTATAACGATTGATAAATCGAGCCAATAAACTTTAAAATCAAATCGAACTGATCCATATGCTGTACTAATATGAATTTAGTTGGGCTCTAACGTGAATAGCACGGATAAAAAAATCCAAACAAGGTGTCACTGTGCTAGTTATAGTTTTGATTTTCCACGATGAACACGAAGAACCTCCATGGTTCAAATAAGGTATAAGCAATCATCATCCTTCTTGATATTTACACTGAAGCATCAATGCAAGACGATTTCACAAATTCATCAAGTTCATGCTCAATCCATTACCAATGGCCTCCTCTTCTCTTTCAATTCCTCTCTTATCCTCACACAAATCCTTCATTCCTTCACTTCCCTTCTATCTTCTCTTCCTTTACAACCCACCACTCGCTATGCTGCCGCCATTTTCAGCCGCATTCACAACCCATCAACTTTCTGTTACAACACCATCATTCGAGCTCACACCCTTCTCTCTTCCCCCAGCATTTCCCTCTTTTACTTCCTCAAAATGCGGAGAATTTCAATTCCCCCAGATTCTCACACTTTCCCTTTTGTTCTCAAAGCTTGTGCTTTACTGAATTCTCTGTTTCTGGGTAGGACCCTTCATTCACAAGCCTTGAAGTTTGGGTTTTTAGTTGACGTGTTTGTATGCAACAATCTTGTTCATGTGTATACTATGAGTGGTAGTGTTAGTGATGCACACAAAGTGTTTGATGAAAGTTGTAACAGAGATGTTGTTTCTTATAATTTAATTATTGATGGCTATATTAAGGCTGGTGAGATTGGGGAAGCTAGGGAAGTATTCGACGAAATGCCTGAAAGAGATGCAGTTTCTTGGGGCACCCTTTTGGCTGGATATGCAAAAATGAACAAGTGTAAGGATGCCATTGAGCTATTTGATCAAATGGTTAGGTTAAACGTGAAGTTTGATAACGTTTCGTTGGTTTCTGCTCTATCAGCTTGTGCACAACTTGGGGAACTAGAGAAGGGGAAGACGATACATGATTATATTAAAAGGAAGGGGATTGTGATAGATTCATATTTGTGTACTGGCTTGGTTGATCTATATGCCAAATGTGGCTGCATTGAGATTGCTAGAGAGTTATTTGAGACTAGCAAGGGCAAAAAAGTGTTTACTTGGAACGCTATGCTAGTTGGGTTAGCCATGCATGGCCATGGACAGTTATTATTCGATTACTTCTCAAGAATGATGGAGACTGGTGTTAAGCCCGACGGGGTGACCTTTTTGGCGCTGTTGGTGGGGTGTAACCATGGGGGTCTTATTCATGAAGCTAGAAGGTTCTTTGGAGAAATGGAAGGGGTTTATGGTGTTCCTCGAGAATTAAAACATTATGGATGCATGGCGGATTTGTTGGCACGTGCAGGGTTGATTAAAGAAGCTATGGAGATGATAGAGGCGATGCCAATGGCTGGTGATGTGTTTGTCTGGGGTGGTTTGCTTGGTGGGTGTAGGACACATGGGCACGTCGAGCTAGCAGTGAAAGCTGCTGAAAATGTAATGGAGGTGAAACCTGAAGATGGCGGAGTTTACTCAATCTTGGCAAATGTCTTTGCAGATGCTGGCCGTTGGGATGACTTGGTTAATATAAGGAGAAACAGAGACCGCGCAAAGATCAAGAAGAGTGCTGGTTGTAGTTTGATTCAATTGAATGGAGTGACACATGAGTTCATTTCATGGGATGACTTGCACCCTCAAAGTAACAAGATATATTCCATCTTAGATTGTCTGCAACTCAATTTGAAGCAATATTACTAACGATAGATCATTGAGAAACTAACAAACATTTTCTAGTCACCTGTTCGTATTGTGCCGAGACGAGCATGCTTGGGGTTGAAGCGTAGCTGCTGAGGTACTGGTTCAACTATACTATTGTTATATACTTGTAAAACAAAATTTTGAGTTACATCTAAGTCCAGGTTTTCTGCATTCTCTTTTTTCCTTCGACTACACCAACTTCATTTGTGGTGCTACAATTTTACAGTGTTTTTATTGGTGATGAAATCCATTCCACTATGGCCAAATGACAGTGACAACAGTTTATTTTGAGCAATTGAGCAGCCATTACAAAGTCATTGTACTAGTTTACTCCCACCTGCCAAATAATTGTAAATGCGATCAACACCATAAATAATGACCAAAAAAAGAAAATTGGATCCACTTCACTACTTTTTTTAAAGCACTAACTTTTATGTTTTCTTAGCAAGTCAATACTAAAGACAAAAGCTCATCATCAGCAAGTGCAAAATACAATAAGCAAATTGATTTGTCATTTCACGAAGTAAAATCTAAATACCTGTGAAATAATTCAAGAGAAATTTCAGCCTAAAAGAAGATTAAACACATCTCTCAAAGTGATTATGCCTTCTACATGCCGATTATTGGGGTCAATGACCAGAACGCGCCGCACAGCTGAAACAAAAAGAAGAGGCATTCAAACTACAAGATTATGATGCTCACAAGAAAAGTGTCAGAAAGGAAAAAAAATGGTACAAACTTGGATCTAAAAGGGCCTCCATTATCCTATACAGAGAATCAAAGCGTGTGCATGTCTTACAACGATCATGGGATGCTTCATCTAAGACCTGCAGCACCTGTAAGCCAATTTCAAGTTATTGCATCATATGCAAGATTCAAGAAAAGGTATAAAAACATGAGGTAAAAACAGGATTACAACTCCAACAAGTTCTCTCCTCGGAAGATTTACAAATGAAGTGATAGAATGTCCTCATGCCCTATAACGAACATCAAAAGTGACCAACAGTGTTTACCAAAACGACTCCCAAGTACTTTTATCCATAACATCTGATAATCAAGATGAAAGAGTTCCAAGCAAAGAGCAAAACCCAAATGGTAGGTAATAAACTAATAATAGTTTAGAGTAATTTTGTATGCCAAAGAACGAACTTTGAAATGTTTTAAGAAAATTCACCAACTTTTGTACCCCATACAACTCTATTGCATAGTAGCATCTCACTTATATTAGGCAAGCATGATAATCATGAGGAAACAAGAGATGGTGGATTGAAAGGCACTTACTTGAGACATTATCATCTGGTCAAGCCGAAAGTGAGCATACACATTGTCTCTTGCCAAAGAGGTTACATCACTATATAAAGACAGTCAAGATTACAAATCTGCAAGACTTTATTTTAAAACAAGCAACTTCAATGATGCGTGTGAAAATAAAAAAATTCAAGAATTTACCATTGGAAACGGATGAATTACCTCCGAGAGTAAACAGTTATAAGGGCTCCATTATCATCAATGATAGGTATTGAGCTTATCTCACCTGTCAGAGCAAGAGAAAGATGTGCTTAGAACACATGTTCTGTAATCACTGACTTCTGGAGAGGGTAAAATCCCAACAACAATAGGAAGGGTCTTCTAATTCAACTAAGCAATTCCTATACTGAAATGTGGAAGCATTAGGTCTGTCTCACATGCATATAGACCAGGAATAAGAAAGATATGGAAGGGCCATGGAAAAACCAGAAAAGTTAAACCTTATTTTTCTCAGGAACCTTGCTTGAAATTAGTGCATTATCAGTAAATCATGAGTGAGAATTGCTAGCCATGAATTTATAGGCTAGGAGCTCATTGATATCCTTACATTGTAATCAATTAGCCATAGCCTAGTTAGACCTTCCACTAAAGATCAATCAGAAAGAAAACTCAAATCCACAGGATTCACAATTGGGCACTTTGCAAACTCTGTTTATCTGTAAGCAAGTTACCCTGGACAATTTTGTATTACTCCAAAAATACGATTGTGTACCTTCTATTAGTAATTTAAGAGCAGAACTAAGGAGGTCTCTGCTGTGTAATGTCAACAATACACGGTTGCTTGCGCTTCCACCAATTTCTCTTGTCCAGGTGCCAAATGGAAGATTACCCACTGGTTGCTGTAGAATAGGCAGATACCGTAGAGAGTGCCCAAAATTCCTGCATATGTCTAAGATTTTCCAAGGAGATAAATAAACCCAACATAAGTTCTTGCAAAAACTTTCTGAGGAAACAAAGCTGCATAAGTGAAAGCAAGCTATAGGCAAACACACGCTTTAATATTCCTGCAAGGCATGCAGTATGCAACAGCTGCGAAGATGACCCGTCTTCTGGTGAATGTAAAACTGGAACTGTAGATATCTTATTTTGTAATAATGTTAGGGCCACGTCTTTCAGCGATTCATCAGGACCAACCTGTGAGCAGAGAAAATAGAATGAATAATTAGAAAGAATAAGACTCTAGATCAAGAAAAGAAAGACAATGTTCTCATGGTTAGCTAACCTGCAAATACAGTACACTCCCCAACCCCCCAACCTCCACCCCACTACCAAAAAAGAAAAAGGAAAGAGGGAAATAAAACCCACCAGAACTTCCAGTGAGAGACATGAATATCCCATGTAGCAATAAGAAAAGAAAGATAGTAAGCTAAAACTCCATCAAAACAAAATATTACATACTTGCAGTAATCTTCTGTTTGGAGGTATCAAAGTCCCTGACACTTCTGCATGCAATTGGAATTTTCCGTATTTCCAAGCTGAAACTGTGTGCATTTCAAGCTCATCATTTGTCAGCATTGGATGACTTTCCTGGAGCTGCAAAAATAGTAAAACCTTAGGTGTGACATATAGGAAAGCAGCATAGGTGTGTGCTAGATGATAGTGCAGTAATGTAATACTCCCTCTGTTTAAAAAAGAATAACCTACTTTCTTTTTTAGTTTGTTACAAAAAGAATGACTCCTTTCTTTCTTTGGCAAATTTTAATTTCAGTTGTCCACATGACATGTTTAAGATCACAACATTAAAGGACACTGTGGTACATTTGACACAATTTTTATTTAGGACCACAAGATTGAAAAGTCTTTTATTTTTTTAAACTAAAAAGTCTTCTTTACTTTCTTAAACTCCATGCCAAGTCAATCTAGGTCAATCTTTTTTAAATGGAGAGAGTAAACAACAATTCTAAGGACCAAACTAACATTACAATTGAAAGGTCAAAGGCGTATGATTGGGGAATTCAACTAAATAAAGTTATACATAGTAGATGGAATTCAGAAGGCAATATTTTCTTGTGATTTTAAACCTTCCTATTTTAATTTTCCCCATAAATACAATGCAAGGAACATTCATCTGCAGGTTTATGATCTGCAATAATATAGACAGTCACTCATTTCAAATTTAATTTAAAAAAAATAAGTCTGACATGATTCACTCTCCATTATTTGCTGCACTTGAATGACCAAATGCTGATGAGAGAGGAGGGAGTTCCTCCATGGACAAGCAATATATCAGCCATATAAAAAGCAACTTTATGAGGTTTTACTAAAAACATGGCTTCTGATGCTAAGGTATTCAGAGGCAAGCCAAAAATTATTTGTCTTTGGCTCAATTTTCAGCACCTTAACTCATAAATAAAAAAAAATGTAACTTGTTGCTAGCTCTTAGCAATTTAAAAGTACCTTCAACAAGATCAAAATGAAATCAGAAGCAGTAAGCATTCCTGAAATCATCGCATTCCGCTCATCCCAAAGAGGCATAACTGCAAGTCGCTGAACATATATTCAACTAGTAAACTTCAAGAAATTTCAAGCATAAAACAAAATCAACATGGAAATTGAATGGAGGAAGCAAAATAAATCATTAAAGACAAGGAAATATAATTCTTAGTGCTAGTAGAATAGCATGAACTCCTACTGGGTTCTAGAATAAATTAACTGACACAATTGCATAGATGCCCAACCAAATCTACAAGGACATCTTTTTGGCATGATTTGCCAGCACTGAATAATAGATTTGATTTCCTATTTTTCCTTCAATGAAACTTAACCAAGGACTAGATTACCTAAAGGACAAAGGACTAAAATAAAGACACTCATACCCCCATAGGCCATAACGGAGAAAAAATCGACAAATGAATATTAGACACTTCCACCAATATAGGAACATATGAAAGAGAAATGGAGAAGATTTAATACTATAAATGCCCATACCTTTACAAAAGTTTCCCACAACCACAAGTCACTTTTTGGAATAGGCCATATAGGCAAGATTTCAGACGACAAAACAACAGGTTTCACACAATGGAAACAACTAGAGTTCTATTCCAGACTAACTAGGATCATCTCTATGAATTCTCAATGTCCATTATGTTCTGTTAGGACAATTCGAATACTCAGTAACTTATCGTTTATATGGGAAACTAGGGTTTATGTTTTCTATTACATGCAAATCTTTCAAATTAAAAGGACTCATGGAAAACACCAAACTATAGGTAACTGTGGTAATGGGACTTGATCTTAACCCCAACTAGTTTGCCTTGTATGTGGATATTTTATTTCCATTATGATTTGCTTTTTGCTAAGTTCACATAGATTCTGAAAAAATAAATGACTTTTGAGACAATATCCCACCACATATTCTAAGTCTATTTTGAATGTGCCAGCAGTCAGGTTTGGTCCAGCAACCCTGCTTTTGAAAGCTTAATATTGTATGGAATTGACATATAATCCAATAAATCGTATCTTCTAAATTGAACATTCTAAGTCTATACTGTATGTCCCAGCATTTAGGTCTGGTCCTTAGAGAAGCAACTCCACGACAATTATTTACTAGTCCACACAATTCAATAAAAAATACTAGTAACAAATCAACATAACAGATTCATCTCATCAAGAAATTTTACTTTTTTTAGATCAGTATTTGTATGGAATACACACTTCCAACTCAATAGTATCTTGTAAATGAAATTTCTTTCTTTTATTAATTATAGAACATTTATAAACCGGTGCATTTGAAGGTCTAGTAAGGCGTGGTTAAACCACTGCAGATAACTTTCATGCATTTTTTCCATTATATTAAAATATAGTTTTGATAAAGTGCAGAAAATCTTTGGTAGTGTTGATTTACTAATCAAGTCCATACTTGAAATGTTAATTTGGATGTAACTGATATGAAAATTGCCAGACAACGTACACCTTCCAGAATTTGCTTGAACAAGTATTTATAGCCAGCTATAACCTTGAGCATGAAGACAGAGGTGTCTCTGGCACGCAAAAGGAGCCAAGATTTAGATAACAATCAATAGTGTGCATAGAAAACCGAACCTGTTCATACATGATATGAAAAGCCTGTTTCACAGCCACTTCAGTATCTAACGCGAAGACCTACAACCAAGAATCACCACTTAGGCAGTCAGCAAGTTTAATTAAAGATACTATTAAGTAAATGCACAATATTAGGGGAAGCATACATAAAGACTTCCAAACCTTTCCCGAATTTGGAATTAGCTCATACGCTTGGGAAGATGACAAGAACATGAATAGATGATGGCGGGAAACATCCATTTCATTGTTCGACAACTGCATAACTGGTCCAAGTTGTGGTCCGCGTGAAGATGAAGCCTGGTTGGTATGACAAAGAAATTATACAAAATTAAAATGTGAAGGAAAATGGTGAGATGAAGTCCTTATGAGTGGTCTCAGAATGAGGGACGAAAAAGGAAACTGGGTCATGAACCCTATCAAGTAAAAATTTCTTTCTGATTGTCACTAACTTCTAGATGCGTGCTTCTAGGGTTGACCATCTCTGACTGACCATCCTCTCTCAGCAAGGCAGAAGGCATGGAATCTGGTTCGTTAACAAATATTACGTTGTTGATTGCACCATATTCATCCTGAACACAAAGCTGGTCCTGGTCAACTTGCCAGACGCCATCAACCATGAATTGGTACTGCATAGTTCATTTGGAGCCAGTAAATTCAACTCTGTACAAAAATGTGCACTTTTCTTTATTTTAAGAAGGTGTGGCTGTGCATGTATAATACGATCAGTAACAGCTACAATATGTAAAACTTTTGACACTCCTCTCTTGTAAAGAGGTAAATTTGCTAAATGCTTAGCTTGTTAAGAAAACAATAATGGTCCTAAAATCAATTATTTACCAGAATAGACATATTCGATACAAATTTGGATCAGTAACACAGCAGCCAAAGCATCAAAATGAAAGAATACCACAATCCTCGGAAACTAGACTTGAAAAATCATTATCAAGAGAAAAGACAATGCCTGTGCAGTAACACTTAATCTGGACAATATATCTGTACACGTAACTATTTGCTGATACTTGGATGCTAATAAGCACATCAATGCATCTTCATAGAGGCTGTTAAAATGCAACGACACAAAAAGCATTCAGGGATTAGACAGTATGATGGATCACAGTGAGAACTGGCATATCTCCTGGAGTATTCACTCAGTCTAAATTAAGTTTAACTCACTTTCAGTTATAATCCATCCAATTCATTTGACCAATTCCTAAATATTAAGTTCGCCATCTTCAGAACTAATTAATGAGAAGTAACACTAACCTATGTTTTTCCAGCCTTGACCGACTACCGTATCAACTCACCTTCCATCTTCTACACATTTAGCTATTATTTGAAATATCATTCTAGCCAATTACAACAAGACAGTTCAACTTTACTTTCCTAATGTTGCTATTGTCTTTTGAAATCATTAAATTGTGAAGGAGGGAGCAAACAATGTAGGTGATAAATGGTTATCAGTTATCCACATTACAATCCGTTAAACAATGTAGGTAAAAATAGGTTCTCACTTATAATCTTAATAAAGGCTTAAAGCACTTAGACCAGATTGTAATTGAAAAAGAGCACCTAATAATCATTTTTGTTGCTTGGATATGCTACCGACCAGCTATGAATTCATCATTTTTCATAACTTAAAAATGGATAGAGAAATTTGTAGAACTGTCATATAGTAAATGAGAAAAGATTATTATGCCAGAAACAAACTTAAAACACGAGGAAAGCAGACGAGTTTATGGAGGAAATAAATTAACCTTCTTATGTAATAACAACATCATGGGGAGAAATATGCATTTACCACCTTAGAATTGCGCTGTTAACTTTTGTTGTAGATAAGTACAGTCAACAAGTTAGTTGTGTACAGTGTATTGCTGAAGCTTGAAGATGAAATCCACCAAAACGAGTTACATTGCTCACTTAACTTAATCAAAAGGTAAGTGTAACGACCCATTAGGTCGTTTTGATTACTAGAGTTTCTTATTCCATAAAAGCATCTTCCGGTAGATTCTTAATGGGTATTTTGGACTATACAGTATTTTGCGGTTATTCAGTTGAAAGGTAATTTTAGATAGTTAATTTAGTTGATAATAATGGGGCAAGTATAAAATTAATTAAATACCCCCAAGCTACTTGCCCATGTATATTAAAATAAGTTGTGGAGTTTTAACATTTTTTAGATCACAATTTGAAAAAAAAAAAGAAGAAAGAATGAATTAATGAGAGCAGCCGCGGATAGAAGATCTGAGAGTCTCGTTAGGGCAAATAGCTTCAGGTACAACCTCGCCCAAACCTTTGTAATTGTGAATATGGATAGGTTCATATACTATTACTATACAAAATAGTTAATGACCATAATGATGCCAATGGCACTTGATGAATTAATCATTACAAATTATATAATTATATGTAGAATAGATTTGCAGGAAGCTAAGGTCCAGGATGTTGTTTTCATAGTTAAATTTATTGGGCATGTTAAGAGAAATTCTTGCGGTTTATCGTACTATACTCCAATGTTTTGGCATAATAAGATAGGTGATTAAAAACTAGATATGTTTGTATTATATGAATATCATTAGATTTATATTATATAGTGAAATTGAGACTTAACCCTAGGCGCGAATTTAAGATATATGGCAAATTGATTGGCATTAAGATTAGGAACTTCATTATAGATTTGTACTTTATGATTTTTGAGTCTAGACTAGACTTATAGCAACATAGGTATTTGCAGACTCGTTTGCTTACAAACATTATACATTTGATGTATTGGAAAGGTTCTGAGGCATTGAAGAAAGGAAAAGCATCAGTGAATTAGCTTGTTTGACTTCAATTCTTGGGGTGAGGTAGGTTATAGTTTATTCTATGTGATAAAAAGACTCTTAATAATGATTGATAGTCATTGAATAATGTTGTGAAGTTTTTGATGTACATTATTATTGTGGTTTGGGTGATTAATATGTTGTTGTGATTGGCCTGTAACCCTAAGGTCGCGAAATCCATAATCTTAAATTCACTCTATCACAGTGATGTCTTGAATAAAGAAGGTTGAAATATCGTTAATAAAGTAGCAAGTGATGATAAAGAATGATGTATTAATTATTGTGGGATAGGGCGCCACGATCCAACACAATATTATTAGTTTGGGTGTCACGTTCCGGTTAGCTAAGTTGCTCGGACTCTTTAAAAATGTCAACAGGTGCGTGCCAGATTCTCCAAAAGTAGTGTATTTTTGGAGAATCCAACACGGGTGTGGCAACAAAAGTGAAAAGTCCATGCATTAGCCAGCAAGGTAATATAAAAAGAAACGAATTAAAATGGCTAAATGTACTCAATCACAAAAAATCCATTTCCCAAAAGAGTGGTTGTAGAGCCCTCAGTTCTCGTGTGTGTGCTTGATATTGTTGGCTAACTATGTCCTTGCTTCGTTGTTGTCATCACTCGTCCTACTCTTTATTGCTTGTCACCTGTTAAGTGCTATAGTTGATTTTCTGTTACTCCCACCGTTTCAATTTATTTGTTATGTTAAAGTTTGGCACAACCCTTAAGAAAAAATTAATTAGGAGTGTTGTTTGACTAATATACCCCTTATAAATAATTAAACTTTTATCTATATATGTGCCTCTTAATTCTAGAGTAATTAATGCTAAGGGCAAAGTTGGAAAAAAATAATTAATTCTCTCTTGATTATCCAAATTGACAATTATTTTGGGACAACTATTTTTAGTATGCATGACAAATAAATTGGGACGGAGGGAGTATTACTTTACGCATATTAGTTTCTATTTTGAGTCGACCGATCATACCTACTCAACATGTACTGACCCCTACTTGTATTTTTCTTTGTTCTTTTGTGGAGTGTTGCAAGTGTACCAACGACTTTGCTCACCCTCAGCTCTAGCCAATCTCCAGCACATCATATTCTAGGATGAGCTATTTTGTATAGCTTGTGTTGGATTCTCTCAGTCATGGCATGATGTCTTAAGTTTTTGTACACAAACTGTTTTATTTATCTATTCAGGTGTTTGATCATATTTTGGGATTAAATGTTCTTGATGTAATGATTTTTTTCTTACTTTACTAAGATATGAGTTTTCGCATTATTGCCAGAATTTATTAGTTGAACAGGTAATATAAGTTGGGGTTTAATTTCGTTGGTTTGCCCACCTAGAAGGTTAATTGTGAACGCTACTCATGGTCCATTTTGGGTAGTGACAGTAAGAGACAGAAAAAAAGAAAGATGAAATCCCCTAAAACAACCTACATTGCTCACTTAACTTAGTCAAAAGGTAAGAGATAGAAGAAAAAGATAGGTTGATCCTTCCAACATAAGCAGTTATGCCTTTAAACTAAGCTTTCCTCTAGGACGGTTATTGGCCTTCAGAAACCATATGCAGCAATCACCCACTTGTATAAGCAAGAAATTTTTCCAACAGGCACACATTGCAGCAAATGAAGAAGTTACAATCTGCTTGGCAACCTCCCGAGAGTTTCAAGTGAAAATGACAGAAACAAACCCACATATAGCTTTTGTGAAGGAGTAACAAAACATCAACGGGAAGGGGGAAAAAGCATTCATACAGTTAACTAGGCAGCAACTCAAGACCTCAATTATAAAGCTAACCATGATTCTTGAAACACTCTTCCTGTTCATCCATTTCTTCACAAATACCACAATTCTACCTCTATGGACTTGGTTAGGCCCTTATAGATATGCTATAGGACAAAGATGAGACCACTTTTGGGTACACCACGTAAGATAAAAAATTCATCCAACAACCCTTTCTTTCAATTTTTAGGTTTAATTGGCACAGAATTATAGCTCAATACACACTAATCATCACACAAAACTTTAGGGAATACCTGATGACACCCTGGTGGAACATCAACAATCCTCTGATAAACAGCACCAGAACCCTCCACCAAATTCATCAGCATCTGCTCACTCCATCTGCACCACTCAAAAATCTCTCAACTGTTAGCAAACGCATAGCATCAAACGCGTAAAGTGCACTTTATCAAACCACAAAATACAAGTAGTAACTGAAAAAATGAAAATTACCCATCAAAGGAACCGCACAGAAAAACTTGAGTACCACCATGGCTCCATGTAAATGTTGTTAGCACCATTTCCACTTCAGCACCAGAAGTTCTTCCCTTGTGTGATTTCGTATAAATACATGGTTTTGGAGAGATACAAATGAAGTTAATAGAAGGAAAAAAACAGTGAAAAGGAGGAAATGGTGGAGGAAAAGAGCATCGGTATCTCCGTATGAGAAGAAGCCAGCGAAGAAGAGAAATTATATTTATTTAAAGAAAAAATGAAGGCATGGATACGACATGATGGTACAGTAGAATGATGTTTGTTTCTGTAGTTTAGTGTGGAAATATTTGAAGAAATTCTCCATTGGTCAGCTTCCCTTTCACAAACTTCTTTCTTTTATCATATACTTTTACTTGCAGGGGGTGTACTTCCGTTCGATTTTTGAATCAAGTTAATAAAATATTTATATATAATTATATATGGTCGAAAGTATAATTAATAATAAGATTTAGAAATTAGGATTGACAAAATGTGAAAGTCATTATTATATAATTAGGAGTGACGTAGTAATTTAATAGAATTTATTCAGTTGTCGATTTAACAATTAATCAAAATCAAAAATTAAATTGATAACCTAATAAAAAATTATAAAATCGTTTAAAATTTGTTAAATCAATAACCAATATCAATAAATTAATTGTGCTTTTTCTGTTCATTTCAACCAATTTTGGACGGTTCTACTCGTTTGTGTCGTGTTTTCCTTTAATACGTACTTTAAGGAAAATAGTCCTCTTCACTTTTTAGACGTTCACTTTGAACTCTACACTACTCTTTAAAATAAGTATTTTATCACAATACTAAAAATTACAAGTAGAAAGTAAAAATATATTTTTAGTATAATGAATAATTAAAAGTGAATGGAGTGAGTGTTAATTAAGATTTTTTTGATAATTTTATTCTTATATATGTTGTCTTAGGACGGACATAAAAGATGAATAATGAAAGATGAGGAAGAGTATATATTTTGTAGTGAGATAGTGGTTCTCCTAATCGACAAATTAATGGTGTGTTTTTTTTCTACACGATTTTTGCACGATCCTATTCACTTTTGTCGTGTTTTTCTTTTACACGTACTTTAAGAAAAATAGTCCTCTTCACTTTTTAGTTGTTCACTTTAAATTCTACACAACTCAATTAAGATTTTATTTTTATTTATGTTTTAATATATACTCTTTTTTCATTAAATATTTACTCTATTGAGGCATTTATAATTTTTAAGAATAATTACTATAGAATAAAAAAAAGGGAAAAAATCAAATTTATCTTAAACTTTTTTAAATGACAAATTAGTTGAAATAATTATTAAAAAATAAAATAATGATTAGATGAAAGAAATAGGTGGTTTTGGGGACTTTCTTTTTCCCGGTAGAATTGTTTGGCTTAAAATAGCAAGTAATTTATTTTCTGTTTCATATGTCGTATGTGTTTGTCCATTTTGATGTTTAGAGGGGGCCATGATTATATTGTAAGCTAAAGTTTGAAAATCACATTTGAGTAACATAGACGTCTTGTTCGTATATATAGGACTATATATTACTTTTTCCCCACATCAAATACTTCCTTTTCACAAAAGTGATTTATTTTTTTTCTCTTAACATCACAAGAAAGACAAGTGTCATTTTTATTTTATATTATATAATAAGTAACTACTAAATTTCTCCGTTCATTTTTATGTTTAAAAAGAAAAGGGTAAATTTGATGTACTAAAGGTCTCACTATACATAGGGTTCAGAAAACGGTCTATTGTACGTAATTTTACCTTACTTGTAACTATTCTCGCACCTTTGTTACCATGAGAGCACATATATACTCTGATGGTATCAAAAAGGAAGAGACGGTGTTTCAGTACAATTGTTTGATACCATCAAAGTATATATACATATCTTAATGGTATCAAAGAAGAAGAAGCAGTGTTTCAGTTTAAATATCATTCGGTGACTCATTGATACCGTTAGAGTATAAAAACCTTGATGGCATGAAGGAGGGGCACGCAATGTTTCATGAAAAGATTACTCAATTATGACTTGACATCATCAGAATATATAATTATGATGGTATTAAAAATGAAGAAACAATGGTTTAGTGAAAATACTTCTCATTTACTCTTTGATACCATTATATTATATATTATTTTGATAGCATCAAGAAAGAACTGACAATGCTTCAAGGAAAAAATTGTTCAAATACTACTTAATACCATCAAAGTATATAGACATCATCGGAGTCTGGAGTTTAATAAATAAGATTGTAACTTTAATAATTTTCTCTAATTTTTTTTATTTTTTTTCCCATAGGAAAAGTCCAATCTTATATGGCATCGATATGGTATCAATATATTGATAAGTATTGCAGGGGATTAAGTTCATTCCTATATGATATTGATACAATATGAATATATCAGTAGAGTATCACAAATACAAAATAAATAAAAAATTGGTGGGTAAGCGGATAAATAATTTGTTCCACTGATCCATTACGCAAAATAGATAAGGATGTGTCCATTTGTAATAAATAGTTTAATAATTGAATTCATTTTATATAGTTTTTCTTTTTATTAACGTCATGATTTATCACGTATAAAAATAACACTAAATATGATATATAGCAAATACATGTCTTATTTTCTCAGATAGTAAAAGAAAAAGGAAAAATAACATAACTAGGCAAAACATATGATATGTATTTACATTATACAACTATGTTTGAAAAAAAATTACAATTTATAACTATAGTGAAGGTTTTGTTGCTATAGTTAGGGTTTTGGTGTTATTCTCTCTCGCCTCTTTTCCTCTCTCTCGACTCTCTCCTTTTTTTCTGTAATTTTTTGCCAGCTGCATATATATAATTATTTTAATAGATATACATTTACGATTCGTCTCTCTGCCCTCTCTCGATCTCGCTCACCTCTCTCCTTCCTCTCCCAATTTCGCCTGCCAGATATACAAATACATATGTATATTAGTTACACATATACGATCATTTGACAGACATACACATACAATTTGACTAATGTACATATACAATTCGCCTATCTTCTTCCTCTCTCAATCTCGCTCGCCTCTCTCCTCCCCTCCAGATCATATAACCGAAGTTATATCATATAATTATGTAAAATATAGCTATTTGACCATATTAAGTTTCAAGTCTAGGCTATTTATGAAAATTTTCCGAGGAAAAATTTAGAATTTGTAAATGGGTTTTGTTTCAACCCACTAATATTGCTGGAGTACATAATCACTATTGGAGTACATGTGATTTGTTGTTGTTCCAGACAAGCGGAGCGGCCCAAATATTCATTCAAGCCCATGAATTCTATAGCTTAATAAAGTGATTAGTAATAATAATAATAATATCTGATTAAGATTTTTAAGTAGCTTCAGGAGACTTCCACATCCCTAGTAATGACGTGGACCAATTTTGTAGTTGACACGTGGCCAACTCCCATTTGGTAAAAATCATAGGGCCCTTGTCCTATTACGTCCTAGGTGTCTCCCGAACCATCTGTTCTCAACTATATATAAAATGGACAATCACAAGTGCAAATGTGATCGACCACAATTAGCAGTTCCATTTTGTATACTTAATTACTTTCAATTTACATAAATTTCTTGTTATTTCTATGGCTTTCAGATCAGTTGTAAGTCCCAATTTCTATTATAAATTGGTGATCATGAGGTTGTGATCGCGATGGTCTCGGTGCCTCTCGATCGCGACCCCGGCCTCGCGATCACGAGGAGTAATGCGATGGCCATATATATATATATATCTGGTCATTTCCAGATATGACGAGCAATTCATGAATTTTGTATTAATTCCTTAATTATATGCTCATTTTCAGTATTATACTAATGCTAGAGCTATTTTTGGATGTTTGCAGTCTTGTCTAAAATCATCACTGAATCACTTAAAGGGAAGTTCATCACTAAATTATGCAACAGCGGCCACTTCAAAGGCTTCACCCTTCCAAGTCAAAGATATTTTTCCTAAGTAAGATTAATCTATCACCATCTATGTCAATCTACTCTATTCCTAAATTACTCGAATATAATTTTTTTGATAATTCATCATTAAATTACCTGTAGTGAACAAAATTTAATCCATTGATTAATAGGATTAGTGATTATTTTTTTGTCTAGTTACATAATAAGTAGTTGTTTGGACGTAAAAATTGATTATTTTTTTTTAAAAAAGTAGTACTTACTTTATCTTTACACGAATTAATTTGACTTGACAAAGAGTTTAAGAAAAGAAAGAGATAGATTTTTGAAATGCGTTGTTCAAAATAAGTAATTGATGTTTATGTGGTTGTAAATTGTTTTATTATGAGTAAAATAAATATTTTAAAGTTAATTGTTATTAGTAAATATAAAAATATGTTTTTCTTTACCGATTGAAAGAGAAAACGAGTCATATAAATTAAGACAGAAAGAGTCATATAAATTGAAAGAGTACTATTAGCACAAACTTTCATATCATAAGATGATGTGTGTGCAACACTATCCTTAGAAAATAAGAAATTAGCGTGTTAAATAATGAAACTTCCAAGCTAGTCCCATTTAGCGATGGGTTATAAGAAATTCAATTAACTAGGAGCCTTTTAGCAACATATTACTTGTAGATTATCCATAAATTTGATAGCTAATTCCATTTTTTCTGGTAATGCAAATTGATTACTCATCGAGTGTTTTTAATTATTTTTTATCACCCTCGATCTCCCAAAAAAGAAAGAGCAGACTCCACTGATGACGAGAGTAAGCTAAGGTACAATAAGGCCGCAGAGTACTTACTTTCTGTTCACAAATTGAAAATGATATTTGGAAAGTGGAGTTGTTTTTGTAAACGGAAAAATTGTAACAATTTACAGATCAACTTGTTCTAAATTGGTCTCTGTGATGATGGCAGGTCACGAAAGGGAGACTTTGTGGCAGTGTGTATGGCGCTCGGAATGATCGGACTGTCGACGAGTTTCGGAATCCACACGGCGATGCAGCAGCTGCGGCGAGCCCCTAATGTGCATGTCAAAAAAACGAGAAGGGAAACTCTGCCAGAAATAGTGGAACCAGAACATGTTGCGGAAGAGGCAGAAAAGTTTGTCAATAAATCTTTGTTCAGAAAGGTGGCTCACATTCAGGATATTGATAGCAGGCGTGTGATTCCTGATACTCGTGGAAGCATTTATACAAAGTTAGTACTAATTATTAATAGTAAAAATTGTCAATAGTATTACTTATTACTAGTAATAAATTACTCATTTATTGCATTTTGTGTTGCAGGAAGCCGGGTGTGGAGACGTTGAAAACTATAGGAGTGGATCCAAAGATGTAAATGATACATAGGCTTGTTCTGAAGTTTGGCTGGATTTTAGAGCTTAATTTCTAATATTGTAATATGGTCCAAAGATGGTGAAGAACTATGAGTAAACCATAGTACTTATATATTATAAGTGGTCAATTAGAGATACATGTACATGTTTCAAGTTTACATATGATGAGTGTTTACTATATGTATGTAGTGCAATTTTGTGTATACTATGGCAATTCTGATGAATTTAGGCTATTCTAATGCCATATGATCTTCTCTCTTTTAAAATGGATTGGAGGACTTATGAGTAATCTGTTGTTGAGTACGTTAAAAAAAAGACTCCTACTTTTACAATGTAAAGAGATAAGCTTTAAAAATATATCCACCTAAGTTTGTGGAAGGTGTTGAGCTTTGATATATGTCTAATGTCCAAGCAAAGTATATAAAGCAAGACAAAAGACGTTATAGATTCTTGATATGAATATCGAATCTTTCGAGTAAAAATTTATGCCAACATATGGGTCGGTTTTGACGGACTTTTTCAGTAACAAATATACAGATCAAAGATATTTTTATTATTAAAAATTTTTTACAAAAATTCGAATTTAATCAGACTCCAATATATATGTGTAAATTGTGCCAACATATGGGTTGATCTGATGGACTTCTCCAATAGCAAAGTTATAGATCAAAGACAGTTTTATTGTTGATATTTTTCTATATGAATTCAAATTTAATCAGCCACCAATATATACATACATACTAAACATTTCTTTTAAAATCAAAAAAACAAAAAACGTCCTCACTAAATTGCAATTTTTTCACAATAATTTATTTTCAGTAAATTGAATTTGATAGTTAAAATACTTGACGTAATAATATACCCAAATTACTTTAGTTACATTAATTTAGATAAAATTGTACATGTGTGATCTTAACGTTCATTATATTTATATAATATTATAATATTTTCTATATCTTATTTCATGTAATATATTTTAAAAAAAATATCATATTACTCTAATTGAAATTAATTTAACTTTAAAATTTATCTTTAGCTATATTAAAATAATTCTTAACTAACTAAATATTAAAAAATTATTTTAATTTAAAAATATTCTTAAAATTATACTAATTAAAGTATGTCACGTAAAATGAGATTGTAGTTTGTTACTCAAAAGAAAAGAAGACATGAGTCACCGCTAGCGCACAGTGGACTTGTTAGGTGTCGACGAGTGTCCTTAATTCTGTATGCCTGTAACTTCGTGTCGCTTATTGATCTCTCCGTCACTAAATATTTTTTTTATATATATAAGAAGAACCATATATCTCAACAACAGTTGAATTAACCTTTGTTACTGCTACTCATATTTTGCATAATGGCATTCAGATCTTCGGTAAGTCCAGTTAATTAATCAGTTTCTCAAGTTCCATTTTTTATTGTTCAATGTTTGTGTGTTGAGCATTCATTGAAAATTTTCTGTTTATGTAGAGTTTGTGGAAATCTATGGCTACTCGTGTGAGCACAAATTCTGCTTTTGCAAAATCAAATGTCACCAAATGGAGGTCATATGCCAGTACTGCTGAACATTCAGATGCTAAGTCCAGGTGAATTTTGATTTTTAGCACTGCAATTACTAAAAAATAAGAAAGGGGTAATTTCAATTTTGTTAAACTCATTTGTTTTGGTTTATAGCACTTCTATAAGAAAAAAAAGTAGAAAGGGGTAATTGCAACTTTGGTACCTCATTTATTGGTAAATTTGAGTGGTTTAGCACTTGATAATTTGTGAAGAGACAAAATGGAAGGAATCGAAAGAGTAAATTGTTAAGGTGGACGGAGTGGGTATGATTTCGTAAATCACTTTATAACACATTTAAGCTACTAGTATGTCAATTTTCTATTCTAGAAATAAAAGCAATATGTTGAAAACAGGGGATTCATGAAAGGTGATTTTGTCCCAGTGTTTGTGGCACTGGGACTAATAGCGCTTTCGATGGGTTTTGGGCTGCAGACAGCGATGCATCAGTTGAAGCGGGCACCCAATGTGTCTGTGAAGAAATCAAGGAGGGAAACAATACCCGAAGTCACCGAACCGGAAGAGGTTGTGGATGAAGCAGACAAATTCATAAAGAAATCCTTCTTCCGTAAAGTGGCTCATGTTCAGGAGTTTGACAATCAATCCGTCATACCTGATTCTATACGTGGGGACGCCCTTGCAAGGTACTTCAATACTGTCCTCTCTATTATCGTGCTTGTCATTCTCTGTTGAGATTTGCCTCGTAAACGAGGGAGCATTGGTCTCTGATACACGGGCCAATTTGGCCATGACATGTATGGTCCGATCCTACCCAAGAAAATTTCTTTTGTGATTTTTTTGGTGATATTGTAGGGAACCTCACGCTGAGACATTGAAATCTGTGGGAGTGAATCCTTAATTGGAATACAAGCTTTTATGCATTTTGGACCCAAGATTTGCAACTGAAGAGCGTATTTTGAAGGGTGATGCGTCGATGTTTTCTCTGTACTTTTGAAGAGATGAATGTATAGCGTCGCAGCATTTTTAATTAATAAATAAAAGTGCCCTATGTATATATTTCCAGCTTACTATGTTAAAAGAATTGAACAAGTTCTAGTAACAGGTCTGATCTGGATAGCAAGTTTTAATTTGGGTTTGAATTTGCAAAAAGAAAAGTAGACCTTTCACTATTTGGACTTTGCTGTCAATAAAATGGATCCATCTTTTTTAGCTCACACTCGAATTAGTATCACTCTCTGAACAACAAACTTTTAAGCATAGAGAGAGTTATTATCATTAAATTTATGATGATAATAATAGCATATTTAGTTTTTTCGTACATTTGACGTATTCCTTTATGTTTGTTTAGAGGTAAGGTTTTAAAAAGAACTTGTATCTCACGTTTTCATGACACTCAATGAAATAGGTAATTAAAGGGATCGAATATGTATGTGACTTCACTGAATTTGACTTTAACCTGAGTATTTTTTGGGAGTAATGCCATACTCTCAAAAATACCATTCGTTTCACTCAAATGATTTTCAATCACATAAATAATTAAAAATTAATTATAGATCATGAATTTTAAAATATTATGTCAAATTTAAAAGATATCACATGAGACGGAGCGAGTAATATACTCCCCAAAAATTTCTGGTAGTTGGCTCTTACTTCTCTGTTTTGTACAAGTTCCGCCTGTTTTAGTAAAACAAGCAGTTATCCAAACCATCTTTATTTACGTGCTATAATTTGATAGGGCACACTTAAAGCTTGTTTTTAACCAAAAAGTAACTGCTCACCAAAAGTATAATGACTATGTGGCAATTAATCTATGAAAGAGTAACAGTAACATATTTATCTGATTCGAATTCTTTCAATAATTTTTTTTATAATTTCGTATATCTATTAATTTTGAACCATCTAAATTAAAGAGGAGAGATAATTTAATAGTATTAGACTGTTTAATTTGAACTACAAATATTAATTTTGAATTTTGCATTATAATTTACATATTTATATTTTTCAAACTCTCTGAATGAAGATTCTGAATCGGTCACTGTGCTAGACAGTATTGTTTGAATTTTTTTTTTTTACTATATATTCATGTGCATAGTATAAACTTAAATCCAAAAAGAAAATCAGTAGGGGGTTATTCGGTAGAGATAGGCAGATATTAATAATTTAGGAATTAAATAATAATAACATACTCAGAAAAGAGATTAGTTATAGAAAATTATCTTTATCTGTTATTTATATTGACATTTTAGATATGAAAGAATCAGTTATTCGTGTATTTGTTATGTTGTTTTTATTTTTATTTTGCATCAAATAATTACATAAATTCCCTTGCAATGTTATCTGAGTTTTTAAATAAAAAATCAAACAAATATTCATTTTATAAAGGATTATACACGCGCGCACACATAAACCACCCTTAAAGCCAAAAAAAAAAGAGGAAAAATTATGCATTAGACTAACATATAGTAGTTAATTATTTATCATAGCTATAATTTTAAATAATTATTACTTGCTACTAATGTTTCATTTGAGTTGCTAGCGGTCACGTTCAGAATTTGTATAATTAAGTTTCTAATTGTATAAATTCAGAATTTGTTTGCATAAATTTAGAATTTTTTTATGTATAAATTCAAATTTTGTAAATGCTTTTATCATGTTGATATATATGATTTGTATAAATTTTAAAAAAATTCTAAACATATAAATGCAATTTTGTATATACTTATTCATATTTGTACATTGATAGCGAATTATACAAAGAGATATGTACATAATTATTATAGCTACAGTTATGAAATATAATTATCTAAATTATAACTATTTTAGCATGTTAAATTTTAGGACTAAACTATTTATGAAAATTATTAATTTTAAAAAAAATGTATCTGAGGGTGTGCAAAAATATAAATGTGGTCCAGACTCCAGAGAATAGAGAAGGATCAAGAGTGGTGTAAAAAGTATGTGATGGTGGCAAATACCTAAATGCAAATCAGTGGATTCCAGACCCCACTACATATCTATGGGCATGTGAATTTCAGATTTTACCACTATTTCAAAGAGATGGAGAGATTATTTTTGAAAGACGGCTTTAGCTAAAAAATATCAGGCTTAAAATCACAAGATACTAAATATGAAAGAGAAATGAGTAAAGCGGAAATCAAGTGATAATATATAAATACAATAAAAGAAACAAATTTGAGACATACAATAATCAACATAAGATATAAAGACACGAGTACATGACTAATCCTACTAACCTACTATACCATAAGGCCAAAAATCATCCTACCACCCTAATGCGCGACCTCCAGTATTCCTTTCTATCTAAGGTCATGTCCTCGGTGATATAGAGTGCGCCATATTCTATATCTAATCACCTCCATCTAATATTTTTTCAGTCTACCTCTACCTCTCCGCATAATTTCTAAATCCAACCTCTCACACCTCCTAACAGGAGCGTTGACACTTCTTCTCTATACATGTCCAAACCATCGCAGTCTCGTTTCTTTCATCTTGTTTGCCACAAAGATCACCCCTAAGTTCTCCGGAATGATCTCATTCCTAATCTTATCAATATTCCTTATATGTCCACACATAAATACTATATTCAATGGAAAAAACAATACTAATTGAAAAGCATGTTCTTGACTCTTCAGTTGATGAATGAGCACCTTTCTGGTATTTACTTCACGTTTCTCCCCCTATAAGTTGGGGCACATAACTTTAATTAAGTATTTTTTTATATAAGAAATGACAAATGGGGACACGTAGGGCTAGCTTGTTTTACATGCTCATTTAAATTAAAGTAGTGATTATATAAAGTAATAATGATGTCAGGTAAAAATTAAAATTGGATAAACGAAATATTAATTAGAGAAAGTCCAATAATTGCTATAGCCCTAGGACCTAGCTATATAAATCTTGCAAGTTCTTGGCTGGTTCTTCCAAAGAGCTAAGCAGTGAGAACAAAATGAGATGTTTTTTTTTTAATTGGAGAAGTTTTCAATAGCCCTCAAAAGCTTCCAGCTCACAATTAAATAATGCTTAGTAAAAAGATAGTTTGATGCACAAAATATTCTGCGTTAGTTAATACTGGTAATTTTATTACATTGCTTTGCTGCGGCGTTGAAATGTTGGAAGCTTGCGAGGCTCTTGAAGCCTTTGCTCCTTTAATTTCTCTTTGATCAAATTTACAATCTATCCAAAATGGTAATAGAAAAATCATGCATGCAATGCATGGCCATGGGATGAAGGAAGAAACAGGAAAAACATTCAAATGGTGAGATTTAAGGTATATAACTATAGATATATTATACATGCTTGGCAATGCAAAAATTTATATACTCCCTCTGTCTCAATTTATGTATCATAGGTTGAATTTCGAGAAAAAACTACTAATTCTATTGTGAATTCGAATACAAAATCTTTAAGTTATATATTTAAATGTTACATAAAAATATTAAGTCATACTAATTATCAGTTTAAAACACTTAAAAGCCACGACTCTCGTCTCTCTCCAAAATATAAATCGGGATGCATGTATATTGATTTGTCTTGAAGTCGAAAATTCATCAGAAATAATTTTTCTATCTCTCGGGATAGAAGTAATATAAACGTACATACTGAACTCTCCCGAATCTCACTTATGGTAGGTATATATATTATTATTGTTATTGTTGAGGGTACCGATTGTTTAATTACACATTTTTATGAGTTGTTTTTTTATCAGAGACTCGTTAATTAGTACATATAATTTAAATTTATCCAAACATCAATCATCAAAATCTCCTTAATTTCTTGTGGCATTTATGGATGGCTCCTGTCTCTTTTTTCACCTAACTTTTAAGTTACAAGCTAATTAAAAGTTGGTGATTGGCAATAAAAGATGTGATAAAAAGTAATTGCATAGTAGTGAAAAGGGAAGGCATGGCAGCGGTAAATATTTTTTTTATTTTTAACTAGATCAGGTTTGAAATTTCATCTCATCGAAGACATGATCTTAGATAAAAGGAATGAAGGTCGCGTATTAAGATAGAAGGTTAATAGTCTTGTAGAGGTTGCTAGGATGATGTCTAGTCTTATGATATAGTAAGTTAGTAAAATTAGTCGTGTCTTTATATGTTGTGTTGTTATTCTTTGACTTTTATTTGTTACTTTTATTATATTTATATATTATCATTGACTATCCACTTTAGTCGGTTTTCTCTTTTTTCATATCTAGTATCTTCTGCTTTTGGGGCTTGATATTTTCAAAATGAGGGTCTTTCGAAAATAACATAGCTATCTCTATGAGGTAGTGATAAGGTTTAGATACTTTTTAACTTATTCAAACCTCACTTGTGAGATTCCACTAGGTATACTGTTATTTTTATAACTAGATCAGGTTCGAACTATATTGGATGTAGACACTAAAGTCACCTTTGTTAGAACGCGGTTTAATTCAGATGATTTTTTTATACCTAGATGAAAAGGGCGGGGGGGGGGGGGGGGGGGGGGGGGTACCC
>JBCEWC010000853.1:0-48301 GCA_038996855.1 Solanum aculeatissimum | reverse complement strand
GGCGTAGCTACATAGATCGAATAATAGTCACTTAAACACTCTTTGTTGAAAAATTATATTGTGTATGTAGAAAATAAAATTGTGACTATATTTCAAAATATCTTTTTAGGATATATATTAAATTTTGAATAGAGATAAATGGTACATATGAACATTCTTTGGTATAAAAATTACACTATATATTCAAGGTTAAAATTATTTACTATGTATATATGGTAGATATTGGATTTTTTAAAAACTTTTTGGTATATTTACTTCTTCATATTTTTTAATATCCTTGATGGGAATTTTGATTCCATATGTATAAGCCATAAATATTTTTGTGACTAAAAATTATCTCATTAAAAATTAAATTAAATTATTTTAAAAATATAATTCTTTTAAAAACATATAGAAATAAATATGTTTAGCAGGATGAGAAAATTATATATTGTTGATTTACATCCAATTGCCGTTAGACTGTCTATGTCTAAATTTTTATTGATATTTTTACTTTTAATATTACTTGGTCAAAGCTTATAACCAAAATGAACCCATAATTTTAATAAATATATAGTCACACAAATTAATTTAGTAAAATTGGCCGGCAGACATAAATAAAGGTATTCCACATATTTGACCAAATGAAAAAATAATAGACTTACATATAAAAATCTTTTTAGTGAAAATTTTGAATCTTTCACTTCACTATAATCGAACGATATTTACGGTAACTTTTTTTTTTATAGATAAATAATGCAGGTTTACTAATACTTAAGCCAGCTATAGAATTCACTGAGGAGGATTACTCTATTCTTATGAAAACCAATTTTGAAGCTTCTCACCATATCTCCCAAATGGCACACCCAATTTTGAAGGCCTCAGGAAATGGAAGCATTGTATTTATCTCTTCTATTGCTGGGATTGTGGCACTGCCATTAGGTTCCATGTATTCAGTAACTAAAGGTAATTCTTCTCGCTCGATGTTCGATATTTATATTAGAGCTCAATCAAATTTAAATTTGCATATTACCAGGCCTATTTACGAGCGTTGTGCTTTCAATGGAACTTTATTCATTTTTAAGATTCGAACTTGAAACCTCTGGTAAAATGTGAGGGATCCTAACAATTCCGCCACAACTCATACTAATAGATACATGTTAAGTGTATAATCACGCACAATATTTGTGTAAATCGTGCGAATTATATAAAACTCAAACTGAAATTACAACTAGATGTTTGTCGCCAGCCGTAATTAATTCAAACTATAGCTATATTAACTAATTGTTGGTGAAATTACAAAAAATTACAAATAGCAATTGAAAAGTAAAATGAATAAACCAAATATTCTTCAGGCTGAGGCGCGGATATCTTACTCTCTTTAAGGAGATTCAAGCCTACTGCAGCAAATATTTTCATTGGTCCAGCAGTATTCTTCTTGACTTGTCCTCTCCAGGATAAAACAACCTTATCACAAAAGTGTAACTCAACAAACTCTGGACAAGAGTTGAGTCATCTCAAGCTTCATAAAAAGAACACCTCCCTTCAACTAATAAAAACTCTCTTTTTTGACAAACTTTATGCACTCTTTATTTTTCCGCTTATGTTGTGTGTACCCAAAACAATTGAAGACTTCCACTATTGATAGTTAAATAAGTCTTCCATACAATGTATAAGAAATTATTAGGATAGATAAATGTACAAGGTGTAATGGAGGAATAAAGAGGAAAATAAAAAGGAGAGGGCAACCAATGCCATAAACGTTTGTTGCTGCCAACGTTCTCCATACTTAGTGCAAACTGACAAAAAGGCATTAACCTAAAGGAGTAATGTTATCATGAATACAAGCAACAATAAATCACTCTAATGCTAGTAACTCCAAAATTGGAGTGTTACAGCAACGACCACACAGAATGTTAATGACCATTAAAGGTCTTAAACACATGAGAATTGATTCATTTTATAAAAAAAATATTAAAATACAAATCAACATTAATTAACTAGTATATGGATGTTTATGTGCGTAATTTTTTCTTCTTCTTTTTTTTCATCTTAATAGGAGCAATGAATCAACTTACAAGGAACTTGGCTTATGAGTGGGCTAAAGACAATATTCGAGTGAACGCAGTAGCACCTTGGGTTATAAAAACACCACTCATCGAAGCAGCGGAGGTAATTTATTACTTAGGAGATTTACAAATTTTTCTTGGTAAAAAGAATTATGTTGTAATTATAATTTGAGTTATTAATCGTTAAGAATTATCACAATATAGACGATATGAGGCAAAATTTTTCTATCAAAGTCAATCAATTTAACAATTTTTGAATACTATACAATGGCATTACTATTTTGTTACATTAGTTATTTAATTTGTATCTATCAGATTTAAATTATTTTTCACTATTTTTTCAGAAATTATAGTCATATATTTCATGTTCCAATATACAAAAGATAAACACAAATTTGTGACAATATTTGTGGACATAATATTATGTCATTATCACTAATACTTTATTTAAATTTTTTTTCAGCAAGATCCATTGACTAAAGAATATATAAAAAAAAGTATTAATAGAACACCAATTAGCAGAGCTGGGGAGCCAAAAGAAGTTTCATCAATGGTGGCATTCCTTTGCTTCCCTGCTGCTTCATATATTACTGGCCAAGTTATATGTGTTGATGGTGGACTCACAATTACTGGTTCTTTCTAATTATTTTATGTGTTGAATAATAACAATAATGTACTTGACTGATATGCAAGATAAACACTTTTAATTTGATTGATGAAACCATGAATTTGTGATGTTTGATTATGTAAAATTGAAAAGGTTTTTCTTATATATATATAATAAATAATTCTGTATTTATTACGGTGTGGGATTTTAAATAAATCATATAGACCTGACTCAAAATGAATAATATATGTTCCAATATATTGAGAGTATTTTTAGATTGATAATGTTGATCAGATCACTAGATGAGCAAATCAAGAGGAATCATTGAGAAAACTTTGTGAAATCTGAAAATCTTTTATTCCTCTTCATAGAGAATTTCTCAGAAATCTTTACAGAATGTATTTGCTCTAACTACTATCTATTTCATATTCCTACTTATATGCATGCTTGCTAATCAGCTCAAGTGGTAAATATCTCTTTTAATAAACTAACAAACTTGTGTCATTTGTGCTAACTAACTATGATAGTTGTTAACTAGTTGACTGACTATGATAGCTGGACAATTTAATTTAATCAACTATTTACAATCTCTTTGTCATGCTCTTTAATAGTTCCCCTCAAGCTAGGTGGTATGAAGATGTTCTTCATCCCTAGCTTGGATACAAGATAAGAATGTTGAAGCCTGTCAAGGTCTTTAGTGAGAATATCAGCAGGTTGCTCAAAAGAGCATAAGTACTGGATGATCACAAGACCATTAAGGACCTTCTCTCGAATGAAGTGACAATCAATGTCAATATGCTTTGTTCACTCATGAAATACAGGATTGGAAGCAATTTGAATAGCCACTTTACTGTTGCAATATAAAGGAACAGGTAGATTTAGTGATATATCTAGTGTGTTGAACAAGCCAATGATCCAAGTTATCTCTGCAACAGTGGATGCTAAACTTCAAAATTCTGTCTCGGCTGAACTCCTAGAAATAGTAGATTATTTCTTAGATCTCCATAAAATTGGTGAATTCTCATACTTGATCAAGTAACCAATAATGGACCTTCTAGTGTTTACACAAGATCCCCAATCTGCATCACAGTATGCTTGAAGAGAACTATATTATTTTGTTGTTAACAATACTCCATGTCCAGGTTATTGTTTGACATATTTCACTATTCTGATGGCAGCATTCATGTGAGAAACCTTAGGAGTTTGCATAAATTGACTTAAACTTTGAACTGCATAAGAAATGTCCAGTCTAGTGAGTGTGAGATATAATAACCTCCCAATTAGCCTTTGATATTCACCAGCATCCAACAAAGGGAAATTTGAAGTGTCTCCAGCCAACTCATCAAACTCTGGTGTAATAAGCTTCTGATTCAACTCTATTGGTGCAACCATTGGCTTAAAACTTTCTAAGCCTAAGTCTGAAATTAATTCTAGAGCATATTTCTTTTGGTGCATCAAGATCCCCTCTAAGCTTCTGGCAAATTTGATGCCTAAGAAAAATCCAAGATCTCTCAGATCTTTAATTTTAAAATTGTCTTGTAGAACTTATTTGGATTCATTTATGAGATGATTATTGCTCCCTGTCACAAGTAAATCATCTACATATATAAGTATTATCACAATATCATCTCCAACTTTCTTAGTCATGAGGGAATAGTCTAAATGGCTTTGTTGAAATCCTGTTGCAATCAAGGCATTGGTCAATTTGGCATTCCATTGCCTAGAAGCTTGCTTAAGTCCATAAAGTGACTTGAGTAATTTGCACACTTGACCTTGTACTTCTTTATTGCGTTGAAACTCTTGAGAAACTACATGTATACTTTTTCTATTAAATTCCCTTGTAAAAATGCATTATAAATGTCCATTTGTTATATGTTCCATCCTTTTGTGGCACCAATAGATAATATTGCCATTACTATAACAATTTTAACAGTGGGAGAGAATATTTCTTGGTAATTCAACCCCTTCTTTTGATTGTAACCCTTAGCTACTAACCTAGCCTTAAATCTCTCAACTTGTCCATCAACCTTGTACTTGATCTTATAAATCCATTTGCATCAAATAGCCTTCTTACTAGGAGGTAATGTAACAAGTTCCCATGTTTTATTGTCTTCTAGTGTTTTTATCTTCTCTTTCATGGCCTTAACCTATTTGGCATCATGCATAGCCTAGTGATAAGCACTTGGTTCATTTTATATTGAAGAATTTGCAATGTAGCATTGATATGACTGTGAAAGACAATTGTAATCAATATTATCTGAAACAGAATATAGACAATTAGGCTATTTTGACTTTCCAAAGACAACAAAATAATCCTTTTGCCTTAGTGGAGCCTTGTTGGTTATGGTTGATCTCCTCTACACCAATTGTGACATGTTAGAAGAACAGGTTATTTGACTTCCTTCATTTACATGTTCAATATGTATTGAGTTGGTCTCTAACATGCTTGGTGCATGAATGTCACTTTCATTTTCAAGTATATTGTCTGGAGTTGTTCTATTCTCCACAACTGGAGGATCCAATTCTATATTTGATTCACCATCCATAGGACCTGGTAACATAATGGAACTATCCTGCAAAGTGTCTGATGAATAAGTTTGAAAAAGAAAAATTATCTTAAAAAATATAACATCTCTGCTAATAAAGAAAGTATGATATTCAATATCATAAAGTTTATATCCCTTCTGTGTGGATCCATATCCCATCAAGACTGATCTAGTTTCCCTTGGACCAAACTTGTCTATTTTGTGTGGAATTATAGCATAGCATAGGCATCCGATGACTCATATGTACCATAAATCAGGTTACTTCCTGAACATCATTTCAAAAGAACAAAAATTGTTTAGAACAGATAAAGGAACTCTATTAATAATGTGTACAACTGTTGTTATGCATTCTCCCAGAATCTAATTGGTAGGTGCCTTTGAAATCTGATTGCCCTAGCTGTTTCTAGGATATTCCTGTATTTTCTTTCCACTACATCATTTTGTTGAGGTGTATATGGACAAGAACTTTGATGAATGATCCTATGACTCTTAAACAACTCATCACATTGAGAGCTAAAAAACTCTCCTCCATTATATGATCTAAAAACTTTAATTTGCAAATTAAATTATATTTTGATCATTAGTATGAACTCCTTCAACACAATGAACACATCAGACTTAAGATATAACAAAAATACCCAATTCCATCTAGAATAGTCATCAACCAAAGTGAGAAAAAATTTCATGTTATTATATGTAGTTGCTTTGTAAAATCCCCATACATCTAAATGAATCAAATCAAAGCATCTAGTACTTCTATTACTGTTTGCATGAAAGGTAAGTCTGATTTGTCTTGCTAATGGACACACATCACAATGAGTTAAGGACAAACTCATATTGAGCTTAAGCGTATTGATCTTCCTAATCACATTCATGGGCACATGTTTTAATCTTCTATGCCATATCACATTATCTTCATATCATTTTGTTGCTGCTAATGATCTTACTTCTTGTGGTTGATGTAGTGGTTGATTCTTCATCAAATACAAACTATCCTCCTCTTTACCAATCTCCCTTTTCTAGTGAAGAGATCCTGAAGTATGAAAAAATCAGGAAAAAATGAAGCACAACAATTTAATTCTCTAGTCAACTTAGACACTAATAAAAGATTGAATTTAAAATATGGAACACATAATATATCCTTAATGATATCACCTTCTTTCAACTGTGAGCTTTCTGATTGTGTTATCACAATTGAGTCACATGTGACTAACTGAACCTTTCCTGAATTATTCATTATTGATACATGATTTAACAGTGTTTTAGTACTAACCATGTGATTAGTAGCTCCATTATCTACTATCTAGTTTAGACAACAATTAGCTACATCATTACAGAAAGAGGTACCTGCAACTATACCTGCCATGTTCGCACTAGATTCATTCACATTGGATTTGTTCAACATCTACAAGATTTGATTGTACTGATTTGGTGTGAAGTGAGGAACAAATCTAACTCCATTGCTTGTTCTTGGCTAATTGTATTGATTATGTTATTTATTCTCAGCCTTTTGCAATTCTTGCATCTGTGAAACAGAATTTAAATTATTTCTCGCTCCTTTCATTTGTGACCCATTTGATGCCTATACCATGTTAACTCACTTTTTTCCTTTCCAATCCGGTGAGTACCCCATCAACTGATAGTAAATTTTCTTTGTATAACCCAACATATTGCAATGAGTACAATATTTCAACTTGTTACAATCATCTCTAGTATGTCCTCTCATTGCACAATGATCACAATTGGGAGTACCTTCTCCTCTCTATTATCTCTGAATTTGTCCATAGCCTCTTCTTACTCTACCTCTTGAACTTGATCCTCCAAAGTTATAGTTTCCAGATCTATTAGTAAACGATGCAGTAGGATCAATACTCTCACCTCCTCCATGATATTCACCACTCAATGCATGCTGACTCTCATTTTGCACTATAATAGCATAGCATTGATTTATACTAGGTGGTGGATTCATCATAAGAATTTGGTTTCTAGCTTGGTCATAGCTATTATACAGGCCCATGAGAAATTATAGTAATTTTTGTTTACTCATGTTATCTGTGTACTCCTTTGATTTGACACAGTCACAAGATGGAGATGAAATAGGGGAAATACCTTGAGTGTGTGTGACTATGACTTTGTGAAGATGGAAAATTCTCGACATATTCACTTTGTCAAAATATTTTCGCAGATCTGACCACACCAGTGCTATATCATATCGAAATAAGATTCCACTAACTAATTCCTTGCTAACATTGCTTACAATCCATGAAATAACAATCACATTACATTGATCCCATTGTTTCTTCGTGATCTCATCCTTGAAGTCATCTCACTTGATGCTTCCATCAATGAACCCTATTTTGTTCTTCGTGAGTAGATTCAGTTACATTACATGACTCCACAAGGTATAATTCTCCATTCCGGCGAGTTGTATCTCAATTTGTACAGCTCCTGGCACATCAGAAGTCTAAACATACAAAGGATGATCATGATCTATTTTCTTCATCATTTGTTCTTCAAGTTCTATCTTCAATTGAACAGATTCCCCGAAGTGAATAAAAGAAAAATCAAACTGAAAAATTACAATTTCAGAGTTTGTGGTTCTGATACCATGTTGATTTGATCACTAGATAAGCAAATTAAGAGGAATCATTGAGAAAATTTTGTGAAATCTGAAATTTTGTTATTCCTCTTCATAGAGAATTTCTCAGAATCACTTTACAGAATGTATTTTCTCTAACTACTATCCACTTCATATTCGTACTTATATACATGTTTGCTAATCAGCTCAAGTGGTAAAATATCTCTTCTAACAAACTAATAAACTTGTGCCACTTCTGCCAACTAACTATGACAGTTGTTAACTAGTTGACTGACTATGGCAGGTGGACAATTTAATCTAATCATCCTTTAATCAACTATTTAAAATCTCTTTGTCATACTCTTTAATAGATAAGTGTAACAATTCATGTCAAAGTAAATGATACGCAAAACGAATCTAGAAAGATGACACAATGATGATGTGAAAGTCGACTTATTGTCTTAATTGCTCGTTGTGGGTCAATTTATTACTTTTATCCGTATACAATAGAGACAAGATTTGTGAGGAGCTGAATAATACATACAAAATTTGTCAAGATAAATAGAATGAAGATTGTATAAATATATGTCCATTCGGCATAACTTGTGAATAAGACAAGTTTTGCTAATACGAAAAACTTAGACATGTGAATAATTTAGCGAGATAGGTAAAACAAAGAACTAACTTGTGAAATCAACCTATTTGTGCAAGTCACCTCGTGTAAAGAGCGTGTGGCCCAATGTTTTTGTTGATTTTGAGCTATAGTTTTGTGGGCTTCCCTTTAATTTTAGTTGATTTTGAGAAGCAAGTGAAAAATAAGGATGGGTAACTATTACAATTTTTAATATTTTAGGAACTAATTATTTAAATTCATGTTAGTTTATAATATTACATTTTTTTTAATCATATTTTGGATCTCCAATATATATATTTGTCTTTTTTAGATATATGTATTCAAGATACACATATCAATTAGTGTGTCTAATTAAGGGATATAATTGAAAGTCATTAATTAAAGAGTGTGTGTAATTAAGTAATATAATTGAATGTCATTAGTTAAGAAGAAAATCATGCTTGTAACAACTTTAAAAGATATGACATATATCACATCTCCTAAAAGAAATGGCACTCCGTGTGCCAGGGTAAGAGATAAAGTTTACTTATGGATCCATCTCAGTGGCATATGAAAAGTCGTATAATTGTTGGTACGATCCTATCCTACGTTGGCTACATAGTTTATGAGTTTGGATTGTTATTACTCTTACTCATATAGATGCTCAATACTACTTCCAAATATACTTTATTGATTACGTAAACTTACTCAAATAATTATTCAATCTTTTGAGGACTTAGCCCAACTATAACTTTTCTCAATTTATCACTTCTTCTTAAAAATATAGAGTTTCAATTCAATAAGCACACGAAGTAATAGTTTGTTACTCAACTAAATTTCAAAATCATTGTTTAAAGATGCTCATATATATGTTTAAAATATAGCAAAAAGGCTTCTTTCACAACTCATTCTAAATTACAACTCAAAATACTTATTTAACTTAACTCATAATTCAAAATTTATAGTCTTAAATAAATACCTTAGGGAATCTGAAAATACAACATGAGGTCTTAATTCCACTACTTAGCTTGACAATAACAAAGTTTAATACAATGATGCACTTCTAAGGTATAACATGTGTACAAAATTTAAAGATATTTACTTAAGATGAAGAAGACACTTGAACTTAATTCGTAGTGTAATCTGGGTAAAAATTAACAGTCAATAGATACTTAAATGAATTTAAAATAATACTTTGGGAAGCCTTACATACCTGTAGCACGAAAATTTTCTCAAAAACTAAAGAAATTTCTCAATGCTAGCCTTTTTCCATTCACCCTAACTACTTTTTTCTGAATGAAGTACGTGAATGTGAGAGAGAATGAGCATGGGTTACTAATAAGGGGCTCAAAGTACCCTAAAATGATAAGATTTTGATCAAAAAAGGACAAGAAAAAATCAAACTGCCCTTCACAAAAACTGTCGATGTGAATCACGAAATCTCATTTACGAGTCGTGAATGGCTCTTTAGTGATTTTCTAGAAAATTAGGCCTGAATCTACGATTAGCCTTCTACGGGTCGTATATAGTTTCGTCCCGTCGATGGTGGTCAAAATTCAGAGACTTGATTTCTCAGGACTCAAAATCACAAAACCTAGTCTATGACTCATAGAAATTTCTACGGCTCGTAGATTGGTCTTCAAAACTCAAAATTTCACCAAGTGTTAAGGGGATCTACGAGACTCTTATCTACGATTTGTATATTCATCTACGGATCATAGATGTAGTTCGTAGATGCTCATCTGGTGCAGAACTATATTCAATCCTTAAGCTTTCTGGACTTATCTGAATTGAAATAATTTAGGGGTGTGTTCCAAGAAATTCAAAATCCTTCTCTCTTTATTTAGTGATGCAGTAAAGTTTAGCTTCTCAACTCAAACTTATGAACTATTATTCAAATACATGTGTATATTTTGTCAGATATATGTACACTTAATAAGATACACTCATAAAAATAATGTGTCAAATACATTAATAATATGCTAGATACATGCGTAAATCTCCAATACATGTGTATATTTATTCAGATACATATAAACTTAATTAGATACGCTAATAAAAATTAAATACATATAATTTTAAATCAATGATGTGTCAGATACATAAATAATTTCAACCCAATCCAAAAAGTTTCTTTATCATCTTCTTTCTCGTTAAGGTTTATCACAATTATTACATTTTTCTCTTTTGTTAACCAAAATAGTGGCGTTTTTTAATTCCCATATATAAGCGGATGAAAATATCAAGAATCAAGTGATAATAACTATCATGTCATTTTTTTGAGCAAAAATAAATAACCATTCTTTTCGTTTGGAGAATCACTAGTCGTAAAAGAAAACTAAGAAAATTATAAATCAATGAAGTTTTACCTTAACTTTTAAAAATTACAAGACAAAATAAATTAAAATCTATCATAAATACATGACTTTGAATAATGAATAAACAGACACAAACCTCAAATTGTTATATTGTTATTTCAGATTTTAATTTTAAGCGTCTAATGATGGAAAATTGAAAATCATGGTATAGAGAAAAAAACCATCATGGAATAAGTATTTTGTTAGTGTTTCTGATATAGGAATAAATCATTTTTGAATTTTTTAAAATTATTTATTAGTTTATAAAAAAGGGGAAAAAGTTTTATTACCTTAAAAAGAGAATGAATAAAATATATTTTTGTTAATGGGGTTTAATGGCTTATTGTTGATGTTAATGATTAATTATTGTTGTTAATGGATGATTATTGTTCTTAATGGGATTTAATGGTTGTTAATGTTTCTTTTGAAACATTTCCCCTTCTATTGAATAGTATAACTAGGAATGATAATTCTCAAGGAAAATCATCATTTTTTTTTTATAATTTTCTTACCAACACAAGACTTGATAATAACTAGAAAAGTAAAAGAAAAGTGTATATTTTATCCTTTCATAAATAAGTCAAATAACTAAAAATGTCCATGAAAAATACAGAATAAATTAGCCCAACGACCAAAATATGAAAAATGGGAGAGAATTTTTTTAAAAAAAATTGGAGTAAGGGAAGGGAATTACAATGTGAGAAATCGAATCTTCACCAACAAGATAAAAGTTCACGTCAATGTTTACTTTTTCTCATTTATTTTAATGTTTTTCAGCAAATGGGGTCGCATTTGTTTAAAAGTATGGCTCGCCATGTTGGACTAAGAAATATTTGTGGACGTTTGATCATATTTTATCATAAAATTTGAAAAAAGATTATTTTTATTTTCAAAGTTAAAAGTAATATTTGAAAATTGCACAAGTTGTGTTTGGTCATGAATTAAAATTGAAATTATTTTTGACTTTTTTTATGAGTAATTTAAAATGAAAAAAGTAAAAATATCTTGTACATATTAAAATTTTGTGAGACTCTACCAGATAAGTTCGATTTCAGTTAGGATTCTTAGAGATTATTCTATCCTAAATTCTAATTTATGGTATTATACTACCTTAAAAGAGACATCTCGAATGTTTCGCAAATGCATGAAATATTCACAAAGATTAATGGAGATTAAATAAATCTCAAGGAGGTCCACATCATCCTAGTTCGAGAAATACACTATTATATTGACTCTCGAATTATGGAGAAATCCTAAGAGAGAAAAGAATAAAGGGAGGAATAACATTGTACCCATATTATTTTATTAGTAATATATATTCTAGTTTTTTTCATATTTTATTTATGGTTGATTTACTTTTCATATATTTAAACTTTATTACAAACACATTTTTTGTTGTTTTTAAAAAATCTTGAAAATTCTATTGGATTACGGAATTTTATAGTCAAATATGTTTTTCGAAATTCAACTTTGGAAAAAAGTAAAAAATAATTCATGGGCAAATGCCTCTCCCGCTTGTAATTTTCTCACTAGTATGATAAAGAGATAGTAAATAAGTAAAGACGAATTTAGAATTTTTAGAACAAGAGTGATTATTAAGGTAGGGAAAAAAGTACCAAGTGAGAATTTGGTAGAAATTCCTTCCTTCTTAAACAGATGTCTCGGAGTTAAGCCTTCAGGCACTAGATATTAGGTAAAAAGTAGAAAAAAAAATGTTTACCAACTGCACCTAAAGTTTGACAATTGATTCATGAAAAGGAAAAGATGGTTTTTGTATAATGGAAGTCCTAAGTCTTTCTATTTTTTATTTTATTTTTATAGATGATTAAGTTTGACTAATAGTTTCGTGAAAGGGTAGATCATTTACTAGTCAATTATAGATGATTAAGTTTGACTAATAGTTTCGTGAAAGGGTAGATCATTTACTAGTCAAAAGAAAAACATGTATATATAATCATCTAAAATAAAGTATTTATGGTTTTTAATGTATCCATTGTAGTGAATAATGGCTCAAACATCTTGTTTAACAAAAGATGGAATATGGTCACTCTCTAATGGCACAACTGCACTTGTTACTGGGGGTGCTCGAGGCATAGGGTAAGTTATATATAATTACTTCTCAAAAGCTTCGTCAAACAGACTATTATATTATGATTATGTAAATATATTTGTAAAATTAGTTAAAATATTTTATTTTGGTTTCAAGATTTGCGATAGTAGAAGAACTTGGAAGCCTTGGAGCACATGTATATACATGTTCACGTAGCAAGGAGGACCTAGAAGAATGCTTGAGCAAGTGGACAAATAAAGGGTTTAAAGTTTCAGGTTCAATTTGTGACTTATCATCACAAGTCCAACGCCAAAAGCTTATGGAAATGGTTAGCCATGAGTTCAATGGGAAGCTCAATATTCTAGTAAGTTTGTTACTTTCTTTGTTTCATAAATAAGGTATTTTAGCCAACATAATTTTCATTAAATAAGTAGTATTGATAAAAATTTAAAATTAAAGGTCATTAATTGAGATAAAAAGCATTTTTTTTTTCAGTTATTGACAAGCGCAGAATAAAGACAATTATACAAAAACTTATAAAAAATTGATGCTCATACAATTCAATAATTTGTATCAAAGCAAATAATGTTTTGGTCTTGAGATAAAGTCACAATGCTATCAACTATGTAAAAAGTATCATATAGAATGTAAGCTCATAAAATCTTATTTATGTATCGTCTATTTGATCCAATTTATATAAATTAAGAAAAAATGATTGTTTGATCATATTATTTACCAAAAAAAAAAAAGGCTAGGCGCAACGTTTCTTTTCTTCCTCTTCATTTTCCCCCCTCCTTTTTCTTCTTCTTGATCCTTCTTTTTCTTCGCCTTCTTTGTTGCTTCTTCTTTTGCTTTAAAATTTGACATATTGAGCGAATAAACATTAAGAGGATTTCATATCTAAAATTTAGGAATGTTTAGAGGAGATTTTGAGTTGGTCGGGATTGAATTGTCAATGCATACTTCATGTATAGTTAAACTATATTATTCAACTTTTTGACTATATATCATTGTGTATAGTCAGTGTATAGCTCAAATATAGGTAAAGCTATATTTAGCTTTTTGAGTGTATAATAATATATAGTACGAAATAATATTAAAGAAAAATAAGAAAAAAATAAAAAATATGAATCCTCTATTCCAATTGTTCCTTTTTGATAGGAATCGAGAAGAAATAAGAAATATGTTTATGCAATTTGATTTCATACTAATATAGTACGTAGTATAAGAACTATTCTAATAATTTCGATGAAGTATAGCTCCTGTCATGATGAATCCTGCGATATATTAGTGGTGGATATATAATGTAGCTTGAGTGCTAATTATTTTATTGTATACTTGAAACTATCCCAAAAATATTGAAAAAACTACACAAATTGGATCCATTAGGTAAAGTATTTACTCAAATTAGATCCAACCCAATATATTTACCCTGATTAGATCCATGATTCAAACTATCTACCCAACTGTCACCACTGTTTTTTCATCCTTGATACATCAAAGTATATATATACTCTTATGATATCAAGTAGTAATTGAGCAGTCTTTTCACTGAAATATGTCTATTCTTCCTTGATGCCACAAAGTATATACACTCTAATGGTATCAATGAGTAAATAAGTAGTGTTTTTACTGAACCATTGTTTCTTCATCCTTGATACCATTAGAGTATATTAATTTAGCAGTCTTTTCATTAAAGCTCTTTATGTTCCTTCTTGATACCATCATGGTTGCACTGCTTCTTCTTCTTCGATACCATCACAGTATATATACCTTGATGAAATCAAACAATAATTTAATAGTGTATGGTTACTTTTTTCTCCTTGATACCATTAGAGTATGCATATACTATGATAATATCAAATGAGCAAATAGTTAAAAACAGGAAGATATGAAAGTAAAAGACTTGAATAACCACTTGTAAATAATTTTTCTTTTTAAAGGACAATAATTTTTTTTCCCAAAAATATTTTTGCCCACTTGGCCCAGTAAAGTTTAAGACCAACTATTCAAGGTTAGTGGATGTAATTTTCTAGGGCATGTGATATTAGAAATATAATTAAGCAATTAATTAGAAGTCTTATCTTTCTAACAATTTCAAACTTTTAAAAGTCAAATTTGGTGTACAGCTCAAACCTTGATATTACATACCTTAAAGGGGTCATTTTTCACTAACAATAAAATTATTTTGGGTTTTTTCTTTAAAAGAAAAGGAAATTATATTGCACCACTTCAATTTATTTATCTTTTTTTTTTTTTAGTTCATTTTGAATGTCTCTTTTTTTGTGTGTGTTAATTTTTTAATTTTAATTTTTTACGTGATATGTTTAAAATCATAAAATTAAAGAATATTTTGATATTTTATAACGTATTTTTACTTTAAGATCATATAATTTAAAAATCTTTTTTACTATTTTTTAAAAATTCATGTCAAATCAAAATCCAACAAATTACTATTGAACAGGTGGAAAAAAAGTTTTATTAAAAAGGAAAGAAATAATTTTATATATGTATATATATTGACAATTCTGATTTATTTTTTATTTTATGTCACTAATGTACTTGAGCCATACCTTAAATTATGAATATCCTAGTTAATTCGCTAACGTAACTATAATTTGAATTAATTACGCTTCGCGGCAAACATCTAATTGTAATTTTAGTTTGAGCTTTGTATAATTCGCATGATTTATACAGACGTTGTGCGCAAATCAAATTGTATAGCGAAATATACAAACACTGTGAATTGTATAACGAATTATACAAACGTTGTGCACGAATTGTATAGCAAAATATACAAACGCTATATAAAAACTATGAATTGTATAGCGAATTATACAAACGTACATAAACGTTGCGCGAATTATATAAATGTTGATATAGCTATAGTTATGAAATGTAATTACCCAAACTATAGCTATAAATAGATATTTTTGAATGGCTATATACGAAAATTCCTCAAATATTTTACTTTAAAACAGGTGAACAATGCTGGTATTTTTGTGTCAAAAGAAGCCACAGAAACAACTTCAGAAGATTACTCCCTGATAATGGGAACAAATGTTGAAGCTTCATACAACTTGTCTCAACTTGCTTATCCTTTGTTAAAAGCTTCTGGAAATGGAAGCATTGTCTTCCTTTCATCTGCAGCTGGGATTGCTTCAATACCCTCTTCTTCTATCTATGCTACCTCTAAAGGTACCAACTCTATCTTCAATTGTGTTTGGTACGGAGGAAAATGTTTTTCTACAATATAAATTGATTTTCAACTCATTTTCTCATTTTAGTTGGTGAGTGAAAAATATTTTTTTTTATTTGTTTAGTGAATGAAAAAATATTTTTAGCTAGAGAATAGAAAACATCTTTTAGGAAAATAGTTTTTGACATGAAAATATTTCATAATTTAAAAATAAATATTTAAATTTTTTTTTGGGTGGGTGGGTGTGGAGGGTGGGTTGGAGTAAAAATTGAAGTGTTTTTAAAAATAAATTTATCTTTTTTTTGGTATGTGGGGGAGGTTGGGAGTGGGGGCCAAGGTGGAGAAAAAAAAATTAAAATTTTTAAAATTAAAAAAAAAATTGAGGGGGTGGGGGGCGATGGAGTGAGGTGGGGAGCTTGTAGGAGGGTTTTTTTTTTTTTTTGTGGGGGATGAAAAAATTAATTTGAGATTGAATGAGAGTTTTGGAAAAAAAAATTTTAATTTTTTGAAGGAAATCATTTTCCTTAAATTTGACGAAAATGAGTTGATTTGGAAAATATTTTTCAAACATTTAAGACAATCAAATATGAAAAAATTTAATTTAAAAATATTTTCCTCCTTACCGAACACACCCTTAAAGTGGATACAATATATGCTTAACACATGCAAGTCGAATATTATTTTCGAAGAGCTGGTCAGAAGAAAAAGAGGTTTTTTTTTGTTTTGATATATAGATCTTAAACTCTTTTTTCTTTATTGTTAATATATTAGGCGCCATTAATCAACTTACAAAAAATCTAGCATGTGAATGGGCAAAGGACAACATTCGTGTCAATGCTGTTGCACCATGGATCATTAGAACTCCTATCAATGAGTCAATGAGTGTAAAATTTTCAATTTCATGATTACATAATTTTAATCTTAAATATTTCTTCTTTTAGATATTTATAAATAATTTTTAAAAAATTTCAGGAACATGAAATGTTTAAATGCTTAATTAATCGAGCTCCGATGAAGCGTATGGGAGAGCCAAGAGAAGTTTCACCAACTGTAGCATTTCTTTGCTTACGTGCTGCTTCATATATTACTGGTCAAATTATTTGTGTCGATGGAGGAATGACAGTCAATGGGTCTCCTTAAATCATGTTATGGTTATAATTTTAAAATTTTACTATTCATGAATAGTAAAATTATAAATATAAATTGTAATAAATCTCTACTTTTTCATCTAAAAACGTTTTATCAACTCGCGTCATATATATATATATAATAATTGTTGGTGTTTGTTCTTGTACTAATCGTATTATTGTAATTTCTATTTTTATTATTTATCATCATTTGTGATTTACTATGTTGTTATTATCGTATAATTTTTTTTTGTTCTTGCTCTTGTTAATTGTTATGTTTCTTTCTACATGAATCTGCCAAAAGTAATCTCTCTGTCTCCATAACTTAATGATAAAAATTAAAACTTATGTACACTCTATATCCTTCTTTTTCACATATTTTCTCCGTCATTTCACCTTTTAAGAATATATTTAATAAACGTCAAACAAGAACATAAGGTTAAAAAATCAATAAAGTTCCATCTTAAAGTTGAGTTTAACACAAACAAATTTAGAATGCATTTTTATATTATTATTTTTTCCTCATAAAAGTGAAGATATACAACTTAAATATAGCCCAAAAAGTTGAATCAAGAGGCCATAAATCCTTCTAGAACTCCCTATTTTTTAACATGCCAGCTAATGACTAACGGAAATTATTATTCCAAAAATTAAAATTGAAGAAACAATTAAATATACTCTCTTCGTTCATCTTTAGTTGACACCTATATTATTTTAGGATGCCGAATAATATTTGTCCAGTTTATGAAATCAAGAGATAATTTTACACTTAGTTCCTAATTTATCCTTGTCATTAATTATAGTCATTTTTCTATTACATTTTTCAATACATTATATTAATTATATTCAAAGAACGATTTGATAAAATTATTTCTATTATTTACTATTTTTTAATCACTATATCAAGTGAATAGGAATCAAGTAAAGATGGACGGAACGAGTCGTAAACCTACCCAGGAATTTCTAATGAAATAAAAAACTTTATCTTTAGATTGGAATTTCCAGAGACTTCTAGTGACTTCGTGGCCGAAAAAAAAAGACCCACTAGGCCACTATCAACAATATGAATCCAACGTGGCACTATCAATTTACATGTTAATGATTCTACTTCTAATTTTTCATATTATTTTATTTCTTCACTTTAAAAAAATAAATAATTAAAAAAACACCTCCTGTTAGCTTCCATGATTGAGTATGGAAGAAAAAAGAAGACTCTAGAAATTTATCCTCTATACTTGAGAACAACACTTGTTGATTATTTTAAAAATAAATTTTTATTTAACACTTTTAATATATTAAAAAATAATTTTTGTAATATTAATTTTTAATATTATTTTCTACTTGTGATAAAATAATTTTATCAATTTTGTGCCACGTCAGTCATTTAAAAGTTTACCTTCCAGAAACTTCCATCGAATTCGTGGTTCACAACAGAAGGGCCCCCACTATCAAACACGTGTCCTCTTTGGACCACTGATCCTACGTGGCACTATTAATTTACCTGTTAATGATACGCATCGGATTTTTCACATAATATTTTATTTTATTTCACCACTAGGATTAATTCAATTTATTTGGTAGCTTCTAGTTGTTTCTGGAACAAAAAGTTTTCAAAAATTCTCTGTAAAATTTGTGAAATGTCGACTGAAGAAATGACTGAAAGTGAAAATGGTGGAAGAGAAGAGGTGAAAATTGAGGAAGAGAATGATGAGAAGAAGAAGTATGAGGTGTTAATGTGGGGATATCTTCCCGGAGTATTGTCTCATAAGTCGCCGTTAACTTCTCCGGTGGAAGTTCAGTTGCCGGAGAATGGAATCGACGTTCAATCATGGAAGGATGTATGTGGAGGAGGTTGTGGTTTCGCCATGGCTATTTCAGGTTATATGCTTTACCTCTATTCAGACATGAATATTTTTAGATGTTTGCTGATGGATGAATTAGAAGAAGTAGATCTCTAGATTCGTTCAGTTATGTGTTGTGAACTTTTCTATTGATATTCAGCTATTGAGATCTGCGATGATGAACTCAACGAAGTTTTTGAACTTATTGATTGTCTTTTGAGGTACTGATTGACAAGTATGGTGAGTTTTGAAGCTTCTGGAGATTAGATTTGTGGACGAATTTTTCAGTTATGGATTTTCCCTCATATTAACGATTTTTTAGTTTGACTTAGATCTTATCTATTCAGACATGAAGTTTCCGTCATATTAATGTACTGTATTAAAAGGGAGTTAATTGTAAGGATTAGATTAGCCAACTGTCAAGATAAGATTCCGACTTCTGTGTGACTTTATTTAATTTGATGGTCTTGCATTGGTTTAGATATGAGGATGAACAATAGCTACGGAAAAGTCTTAAGTGGAAGTGTAGTAATTGGCCAATTTTTTTGGTATTAGGTCAGCTTTTAGGTAGCTTCGGGCCAAAATCAAATATAAGGGAGTCATACATCTCTGAAGTTAGTTAGATTTCCATCCGAGTCTTTTCACCAAAAACCCTTTGGCCGAATAACACAACACCTTTTAAAGATAAAGTAAACATGATCATGGACCAATATCTCGGTGTTGTTTAAGGTATGTATGAATACTTTACCTAGCTTCACACGTTCTCCAGGTCCGAAGGGATTCACTGCCCAACAACCAATTCCTCCGGGAATTGTTGTAGAACATTCATACTTCTTGTTGATGTTGCCTGTCCATCAATAGCTTCAAGCTAGGATTCTGCTCATTAGTGTAGTAATATAAGTCTGCCTGTTAACACTGATGTCAACAGCGTGCTTAAGATCTGAAGCGAGGCTCAAATGAGTTGAGCACTTCGCCTCACATAATATACTTTTGCGGTTTTGCTGGCCAATGAACTTCTTCGGAAGAGGTGACACTAAATTATTGATACTTCACTTTACTGTAAAGAAAATTCAATTTCTTTGTTTATATATTTGCCATTCCTACTTAATTATTAGTCTTGGACTGAACATATATATTTTTGTTTATCTCCCTTTGCGCCTTTTTCCATTAAAGCCCACGATTTATCTGCGCTTAAATTCCTAATGGACCTTACAACCTTATGCCCCTTTTGCTTTTGATAACACTGCCTGTTAGACCGACAGGTGGGTAACCAAGATAAGTGATATGCGAAAAGCAATATGCTTTATAAGCTTCTGGGACATCACACGTCTCCTGATTCTAATGGATAGGCTTGACTCTGCTCGCCAGTTGTACTGTTTGAGCCTCTAGATGCCTCCAAGAAAGAGAAGGGTTTTGGGATGATTTCCATGGATCCTTCTCAGTGAAAAAGAACCCATAAATCATCAATGATTGCTTCAGTTTTAAGTGCAATGGCCTTAACACTACATCAACTTGTTATTCTGCAAATGAAAAAGAAAATAATTGCATCCTACCAAGCCTAAACTGCTATTGTTTTTGAGACATCATTTTCTACTATCATAAGATCATAAATGTAGTTCATATAAGCACAACATGACAAAGCATTGCTGCATTTTAGAAGAGATAGATGCATCTTTGTAGGATTCGATGAAAAGACACAAGCTGTAAGAGCAAATTAAATGGTAGGAATTGGATCCGACCCAAAACAACTAATAATACCTTTCCTTTTTTTATCAAAACTATAAATTATGTTGGAGTTACAGAGCCTTGTTTGATTTGTCAGCCTCCATTGGTCACCATATTGATACATTTAACCTAGGACAGAGGGGATTTTCTTGAGAACAAGAAATGAAAGATTCCATATTGGATTCTTCAGTTCATTCCAATCTCATCTTATTTTGTACCTTCTTAATATTTTTTTCTTGAAAATGACATGACCATTGATTTTTCAGTTTTAACGATGTATTATTTGATGATTTGGCAGCAGGGTCTGGAAAACTTATTACGTGGGGCTGTGCTGATGATCAAGGCCAAAGCTACTTGACTTCAGGAAAACATGGGGTATGTGGTAAATCTTTCTTGCATGGACTAGTTTATATAGTTCCCTTTGAATTGATTTTGCTATCTTCTTTCATTACTACATTTATAAGGAGACTCCAGAACCATTTCCGCTTCCAACTGAAGATCCAATTGTGAAAGCTGCAGCTGGTTGGGCACATTGTGTATCTGTTACTGGTAATATACTGTCGCCCAGCCTTTCTGTGTTGTCAGCTACCTCTTCAGTTAATTCAGAAAGTTATTAGGCAGAACCTTCTATTTTCTTTTCTTCTTTCTACTTAAAATATTATGTAAAAGATATCAAAGACACATGGTAATGCAATATTAATATTTGTGTACAGAAAAGAATGAGGTGTACACATGGGGCTGGAAAGAATGTGTGCCTTCTTCCAAGGTTGTTGCAAATTTCGCTTCTGGAGGAAGTTTTGAAGGGGATGCCTTTCGGAAAGAATCAGTGTTAACTGACCAAGGTAATGGAAGTTCACTTTCCAGATTTTATCAGTTAAGAATTTGGCTAGTTCAGCTGCATGTTTATCCCTGGTGGGATTAATTAATACTGTAAGGACTAATTGCTGCAGAAAGCCCTCGGTCTCAAGGCTCCAAGTCAATTGGTGGTTCAGTTGCTCACCAAGATAATAAAAAACCTGAAGAAACTGCAAAGAGGAGAAGAACAATGACGATTAAACAAGAACTTGAAAGCCCACCCCCCGCTGACGAATCTCTTTCTGCGCCACCTTGTATTGTAGAACTGGATCCAGGAGTGAAGATAACCTCCGTTGCTGCAGGAGGGCGACATACTTTAGCATTGTCAGGTAATTTCACTCCTTCATGCATGCTGTAGCCTGTTACTGTCATTTTAGAGGTGGAGTCGGTTGCTTTATGGTTACGCCATATAGTTTTGTAGGTCATATGAAGTACGAAGATATGGAAGAACTATAATGTAAGGAAAGACACCTGATGCATCATATTTTTGCCGGATTTAGATGTAGGACAGGTATGGGGTTGGGGCTATGGAGGTGAAGGACAGCTTGGTTTAGGCTCCAGGATTAAAATAGTGGCTTCTCCTCATCTTATACCTTGCTTGGATACTTCTTCACATGGACCGGACCGGAGTCTTGAGAGTCCTCAAGGATACATTACCACAGGGAGTCAGAAACGTAAAGCTTTGGGGAGCTACATAAAGAGAATTGCTTGTGGCGGCCGGCATAGTGCGGTAATCACAGGTTAGAATAGAGTTAAGTTTTAGTACTTCTCTTGACTGCATAGGACCTAATATCTCTTAATAGGGGAGTACCTTTTTCTTACAAATTTCAGCTGCACAATATGAGAAGGAAAGAAGAAATGATTTTGGAATCTGTTCAAGGTTTTTAAGTTTGAATGACTTTGAGTTGCTCCTTTTACACAGAAGCTAGACTCCATCTTAAATTATTGTCTTTACTTTTTGCATTTGTAAGTTGAGAATGATATTTCATCGTCTTTCTGCTCAATTGGGTCTTTGTTTCAATTATCAGATGCTGGGGTGCTACTTACATTTGGCTGGGGATTGTATGGGCAGGTAAATATTTCATATCATCACACCTCAAATGTGATGCGTCTCTTGTCCTGTTATCCTCAAAGAATCTTCACATGCTATTCTCTGCAATTTCAGATTCACAATTAGAAATAGAGTAATCTTCCATTTCAAAGAAAAGAAATATAGAGAAATGTTGAGCCAGCTGCTTGTTTATAGTGCTGTGGATATATGTTTTGTTGCTGGAATAGAATGTCTAGCACTTCATAGCGTATCTTTTCAAACTAGCAGACAACTGTAATTTTGTTACATCTTGTATAAAAAGTGATCTAAAGCACCAGAAAATTTATACCTGCAGTTTCAACTTTGTGGTGCCTGGTTCACAGTACACGGCTTTTCTTTATGTCAGTCCTCAGTCTAATTCTTTGTATTCAGTGTGGACTAGGTAATACAAATGACGTGCTGAGGCCAACTTGTGTGTCTTCTCTATTGAACACTAGAATAGAAGCCGTGGCTGGTGGACTATGGCATTCTGTGTGCTTATGTGATCATGGGCGTGTATATACTTTTGGGGGAAATCAGTTTGGCCAATTGGGTCTAGGCACAGGCACTGACCACACAGAGGTGCGTCCAAGATTTTTTTACTTGTTTCATGTCTTTCCAGTTAACTTTTGTTTGTGGACTCGACAGTTCCAATGTCCAATAATAATATTAGTTGAAGCTGAATTATCATTTCATCTAAGAGTTAGGTAAGTTGTGCCATGAGATGCTCCAAGAAGTGGAATTTGTTGTAATACCAGTCCAGAAGTTTTCCGCCACAGTTGTAGCTTTTAAATGTACCTAGACACTTGAGGGATAAGAGATCATTTTCAATTTCTGACAACCAAATAGTTAAACCATAAAATTCCCTACATATTTGCAGTTTTGCGGCTGCATTTTTGTAAACCTTCTTTGTTTGAGGGACCTAGGAACTCAACGGGAGATTTCTGTTACAGACATCACCTAGGCTTGTGGATGCCCCAATACTGGAAAACAAGAATGCCAAGGTAGTGTCTTGTGGAGCTCGCCATAGCGCCATAATGACAGGTAAGTGTCCAGACTCCAGACTGTCAAGAAGATGAAGTGCATTTCAGTCTCTGATCCACTGGACAGCCTAAGTTTTTTTTTTTTTTTTTTTTTTTGGTAAATTGAAGACAACTAGGATTCACTTAGTTCAATCATAGGCCTAACTATTTTTATTTGTGGTGATCTGAGGTGGAGGTGTTACATGCAATTGCTTATATAACTGTGACTAACTAGTATTTTGTAACTGAATTTTCTTTGAAATGTCATGAGTAGCAACAATGCTTTCAACAATGAGTTTGAATATACTTGTTTCCTACCCATGTGGGTACATCATATTGCCTGTTGGTCGTTATCAAATGTGTGTTAAATCGATCAGATGACAGTAAGAGTTGGACAATAGGAAGCCACTATCAAGTCAATCTGTCTATACATATTCTATATGTTAGTAATCTAAACATACCTTTTGCTTTTTGGCTTTAGAGGACAGCAAAATTTATAGCTGGGGATGGAACAAGTATGGTCAGGTATGTAAGATTATTACTCTTCCACAAATATTATATTTGTTTTTCCTTTTCAAACGTAAGAGATTATTACTCTTCCACAAATATTACATTTGTGTTTCCTTTTCAAACCTTCTGCGTTTCTGTTCCAGCTTGGCGTAGGTGATACAATTGACCGTAATGATCCTTGTGAAGTACCCACCGATGATTGGACACCAAAGAATGTAGCATGTGGGTGGTGGCACACACTTTCACTCGCTGAAAGCTAATCATGATCTCCCCGTTTTGGAGAAAACTTCTCTAGTTAAGTAACCCACTGACAGCAACTCTCAGGTTTACTTCGGAGATCTTGTTAGAGCTGTAGTATTTGTTAAAATCAATGTACAGTATGTTGATTGTAACATATATTCAACTCACCTATTCCCTTCAAGTTTGAATCTGATATATGACTTAGTGTGTTAAGACTTTATTTGATTTACGATAAGCTCTTTTCCTTGTTTTAGTATGGACTTGCAAGTTGCACGTTTAGATAGTTACGAAAGCCTTTTTGTGGGCAAAGAAACACCAAGATATATAGAAGGAAGATCTCCCAATTCACAGTCCAACATTGTCAAGATCCTGCTTTGCCTCCAAATTAGATCCAACTCTCACTCGAACTGGCCAATCCTTAAGCTTCAGAGAAGATGTGACCATTGTTCCCACTCTGTCCAGTTGAAGGTGAAAAACTATAACAACTTGAACTTCTCAACGCAATACTAATGTATATTATACTTGCTGAATCCAAATTACAAATGAGAATTGGAGAAACAAGTAACAGTGAACAATATTAATGAGGAAAACTTAGAATAATAGAAGAAGGTTACTAGAAGGGGATAAGATATTAAGCCATAGACTGGTTATGATCTCTCTCTGACATTTCTACATGTTTTCCCTAGGCCTAAACTATGTCAATATGGGTATCAAAATGCTCCTCTTGATGTGTAATATCTATTTTTATAGTGGTTGATCGATTTAGAGTTCGTTTGGAGGAAGATTCAATTTATATACAAAGAATATTTTAGTGGACTCATCAATCAATGACTCAATAAAATAAGGGTTTAAAATTGATAATTTTAATTAATTCTATATATATAAAAATAGTTTGAAAAGTACAAGTCTTTAAAAATGAAATATTAACTCTAAATGAACAAATAAAAATAAAAAAATCTCTAGCACATAATAAAAAAAATAGAATTAAACGAAAATATTAACATGGAGATTGGAGACGTGAGATGGTTAATGGCGATGATTGATCAACAATAATTGTAGCAGGTAGAGTTTGTAACACAATTTCCTCATTACCCTATTGCAGGCGGGATTTTGTTTATCGACTGAGTAACCATCCCCCCCCCCCTCCCCCTCTTCTTCGTCTGATTACTCTTAAGGATTGTTTGGTATAAAAATGAATAATGCAGGGATTAGTAACACAGGGGTTAATAATGCAGGGGTTATTTTTTATCAAGAGTTTGGTTCATTGATTCTCATATAATCTTGTGGTTGGTTTAAAAATCTACAAAAAAAATTCTTTTCAATTATACCCTTGAATTATTTTGAAATTTTTTATTTCATGTAATTAGATCAAAATAGATTATTATTTTTTTGTGACTTCTAATTAACTAGTCAGGAGAACAATAATTTTGTCATCATATTTGTTATTTTCTCACTTGAATTATTTGAGAATAAATAATTGTAATCTTAATAAATTCATCACTAAAAATTTGGAAGTTGTAATTTTAATATAATGTTTATATCCTACAAGGTCACTCAACTTTAAAAATATATCTAACATCATTGGACTTTGTTTTGTATCAATAAAATCACTTAATTAAATTAATTATAAAAAAAATAAAGTTGAAATGGCAAAATTTTTGTCTTTTATGTAAATATGAAACCACAAGTACAAAACTACAAATATAAAACATAAAATAAAGAAAATAAAAAAAAGTATAAAAGAATTTGAGGAATATTTTTATCTTTATATATTTAATTCATAATATTAGTTAATACCACCATATGGAAGGTATTAATTAATACCATGTACATGAATTAATTATCCATGGGTCCAAAAATCCTACCAAACATTGCATTAACTAATACCTTACTCTAATACATAGATTATTTATCCTAATACTTCCTACCAAACGACCTCTTAGGGTGTAGTACAATCCCATACACAACATTCACTTTCCATTAAGTATCACATTGGACAGATTATTTACATAACTTACACTTCCAATCATAAACCGCAGTCTGAGAGAACTGTCTTCGAGATGATTCAGCAATCTCCATCTCAGCAAGAAGTTTCTGAGTCACATCCAAGTCAACTAGAAGACATGGAGATTCTAGTTTATTTCTTTGTACATTCATCAGTAACTATAGGTTCACTCAGGCAACCAGTAATCTAACTCAAAGTAACAGGACCCCAGCAAACTTTTAAGATCAATGGCAACATTCTAATGTTCTTATGTTCTTGATAAACAAAAAATTTATCAAGGAGCAGGATAATAGGATGCCAATCTCAATGGATTTCAAGCTTTTATACATTCATATGGTTACATACTAATATCACACGTTCAAACTATTATAGATGCTATCTGGTAGATACAAATTATAGAAAATAAATCCAGGTTCATTACAAAGCTTCAAATCGCCAAATCTCTGCATAGTTCAATAAACCAACTAGATGTTGCATGAAACTGAATTAGGCACCTGCTGTAGGAGCTGCATCAGCGGCCAGAAGATATCCAGTCTACGGAAGCTTCCTGAAGCCTATAAGCAAGTCAAATATATTTCAATACGACATATACAGGCATCTCACTAATCTTGTTGATTAAGTTTGAACTTTAACAGTGCCTTGAAATAATTGTCTTCTTCGTATTATTATATCCCTAGAGTCGATGATTTTATATGAGGAACACTGAACTCAATCACTTGCTACAATGGAGTAAATAAGTGCTTCTTATCTATTCCGAGAAAAGGAAATAACTTTTGAAATGTAAAATCTTTGAACAGAAGATTACCTCAACAATGAAGTGAGCCCAGGTGCTCTCTGAACGTTTTTCCATCACACCCTTCAAAATTGTCAGCTCCAAACGGTGAATAACATCAGAAATTTCTAGGAAACGTCCATGGTTGTCACACATCATCTGTTTGAAATTTATGTCAGCTCAAACTTTTATAATGCAGATGTCAGGACCCAGGAATACTGATCTTTCAGATTCTAGTTGTGGTACTAGAGCAGAAACTAGAAAAAAACTAGGACTAGTGAAGCTATATGATATACCTCTATGAGCATGTGTCCAGGGTATTTCAAATCTTTGACAATTATTGGGCATATCTGGTCTGCACTTCCCAATTCGAGAGCCCAACAGGTGCCTTGTTGATTACTAGATTTTACTTCAGGTGACTGAAAGGTCTTGTCAGGGGCTACCTGCAGTACTTATGGATCAATGGAATTAGGACCTGACGAAATGTTGGACCCACAGAAAAAGATAACACGGGGTGTGGTTCCGCCATAACATTTTTAGTAAAATTAGACTCGAAAGAAAAACACTTTGCAACCAAAAATTAAGTACATAATAGATAAAATATATGAACCACGGAACGATTACCTCTGTCTGAGCCTGGAACCTTAGTTTCTCAGCCTGATCAGTAACACTTTGCAGAAACAGCATGTGTTTTATGGTTTTATCTAGTAAACCATCAATGCTACACTGCAGGGAGAAAACAATAAGTTATTTTAATCCTAGTTACAAAGAAAGTATCCTAATAGAACTAACGCGAAGTTAAGACTTACTTTGGCACCACTAGGGACAAGTTGCCGCAACTCCTTGAGTCGGTCCTGAATTAACTGTCTATCTCGTGGTCTGGGCTTATGACTATCACCAGACCGTCTCCTTTTCTTATTAGTATTTGATATTTTTGAATCAAAGTGACTACTATTCAAAGAGCTAACTTTTGTCTGATGCTGCCCCTCATTAAATGAAGAAGCAGAATGCGAACAGTTAGTCGAAGCGTATTTCTCTACCCCAGCAGAAACCATTGTAAGAGTGCTTCGTGTAACTGCATCACCAATCGAATCGCTTTCTGCAGATAGATTTTGCCTTTTGCGAGAAGAGACAGGTTTTCCTGATGACATGTTTAAGGACTCCAGACCAGGCATTTTGTGAAGCGAGTAATCATCAGAAAAACAGCAAGCACTGGCAACTACGGCTTCCAGAAGATTCTCTGCATTATCTTCTTCCAGATGCCCTCCATTTGATTGCCCAAATGATTGGTCAAAATTAAATATACAATCTGCAGTATAGATGGATTTGCTAGCAGTACTTGCGCTAAAGCCAGACAAGTTGTGAATTGTACTTCCAAACGCTCCGTATAGTTCACATTCTGTTAGGCAGCTAAGAGAATTACTTGCATTTCCAAGAATAATGTCGCTGTAATCCATTCCAAGAGATTGTGGATCTAGCATGTCTCCATCAAAATAAGAATCTACCTCATTGGGAACACTGACTCCACCGACATTGCAGCTAGAGTAAGAAAAGACATCTATATCTTTTGTATGGCAAGAAGATCTACCAAAGCTGCTTTCTGTTATCCCTGATCTATTATCATCATAATATCCATGAGCAAGTTGCTTCACTAGATTAATCATGTCCGCATGTTGCATTGCAATTTCGCTTTCATTTGCATTATCGAGGACATTTGGCATGTGTTCAACAAATTTGCCAATTTTTCTTTCATTTTCATTCTCGGGGATATTTTGCATGTGTTGTCCAGATAACTGAAAGGGATGTTGAACCTCAATTAATGAAGTCATCGGAGATGTAGCTGATAATTTGTAATCTTTCAGAATTGATATATCAGCAGCTACATCATCTTCGTTCACCTTATTTGTGGTAGTTGCAGATGGTATATTCAAAGTCTCTGAGAGAGTAGACTGTAGAAGAAATTCACAGCTTTCTCCACCAGGTAAAAGGTTCTCCACAAATTTGAAATAGGCATCAAATTCTTCAGCTAAATTGGTAACCATCTCCATGTCTTCAGCTACCTGATATCGTGAAAGAAATACAGTATCGTGTGAATGACCATATAAAGATAACACTGTATTACGCACATACGATGCAAGGGATAGAAGAGTAAATGAGGCATCCTGTATTTCTATAGCCCCCCACCCCCGTAAAGCTTAGAAATCATGACTGAACTATTATTTTAAAGTTTCATATGCTGCTTAAGTTTCCATTAGATTAACATCAGACACAACTTTGCGGATCACATTGGCGAAAAACAGGTCGAATGAAGTTCGGCAATATTGGAAATACTGTAATATAAAAAATATGACATACTGTTTCCATTGATCCTAGTTGCAGAACACCATAAGGAATACAAGGTACCAGCAAAATAGTCTGAAAAAGAAAGATATTTTATATGGTTAATTAAAGGAATACTGTGAATAAAACAGCCTCGAACTTTATGCTACACAAATTCACCTTAATGCCAGCCAGAAACTGACGCATCCACTCATCTGGACACTGCAACAAATTTCAATCAATCAATCCATCAATGATGCTTCAATTCAAGAAACAACATTTGAGAAATTAGTAATCCATAATTCTGAAAATCACTTTGTTCTACATTAACAGAAGAGATCCGAATTAGCTATCTAACAAACATATAACAATAAAATTAGGTCAGCAAAGAGACCCAATTACTGTAAAAAGAAATGGACAACTTTGTCCGGCTAATGGGAGGCAGAAACAGCATTTCATATAACTACATTGATTTTGTCCCCATTAACGAAGTGTTCAAGTGTAACATGGGTTCATCTCAGTTGAGAAAAGGACCAAATAGTTGAGCAATAAACTACACTTCCCAGAGCAGAACATGTCAAGCTTAATATGTACCTCAGCAACAGAACCAAAGCTGAGCTCTGCAGGTGCGAGACTGTCGGCAGTAATCCAGCGTGGGATGCCGAAAGATGCCACTTCACCGACCACCCTGTTTCATTTTCAACAATAGACACATAAGGAAAACATTAAAGTCGAATCTTGGTATCATACAAGAAAAGGAGCTGACTACAAAAGTAGCTCTCAGCTTATCAGGATCATGATCAAGTAATAAGAATGACAACCATGCAATGGAGATCCAAAGTTGCCATACATCTATGAGTAAGGCAGGCAGAGTAACAAATGTGGTTGCTTAACAACCATCAAAAATATAGAGAAAATATTGGTTTTATGATTACAGAAATTCACAAGTCGGTATGGATTTCACTCATCCACTATAGTAGCATATCGGATCTGAAATGTATACGAACTGGGGGTTTGGATTGGCTTATTTTTAGTGACTTTTGGCTTTTAAGCACTAATTTAGTTTTGGGAGTGTCTGGGTAACACAAAAAATGCCTTTAAGCACTTTTTTAAAGCTGGCAAAGTACAAAAAAAAGCCAAAAGTTAAAAGTAGGAGGATCCCAACTTATAAGTCACTTAAGAAAAGTCAATCCAAACATCCTCTAAGACTTTTTTCGTAGGTATTACCACTTTGATCTTTCCATAAGCTGCACTTCAAGCAGCAGAAAACTCTTGTACTCTCTATAAAAGAGATGGTAAACACATTTGTTTTTGACAGAGATTAGGTCTAGACTCTGCTTTCTCTACTTCCTCTAACAAGCGTTGAGTTACTTCTCACTTTAGATAGTGCAAACTCGATAAATCACAGAGGTTCTCAATCACAAACATTAGCAGCTTCTAAGGAGAAGCTAAGTTAGTCATTTTTTCTTACCCTTTTTTGTCCTTTTATACAACTATCCACTTGATAATGTGTTCAACACTTTGTTAATCAGTAAGATAACATTCAACAATGCAATTACCTTTGGAATATACTTTTCAATCTAAGAACAATAAAGTTTTTTTTGCTCTTGCCAATCTAAGAAGAATTAGCTGATCTAGATCAATTTATAAACATTATAGAGAATTTGTTGGTAGAATGGGAAGAAGTGGGGGAACAAGGACACGCTGGTAATGAATAGAAAGATTGAAAAGTTGGAATAAGTCTTTTTGGTTGAGGCAAGTGGAATTGGCTAAGATTTCTTTCGAAACAAACTAAAATGAAGTTAAAGAAACCACATTTGCATGATGATGGAAACAGCAGATGCAACTTTATGGGATTATCAATCTTGCTCTGGAGTAGATCTTCGGGGAAACTTTAGTCTTAAAAGTGATACTAGGAAGATCTAGAGGACAAAATATACGGCCTGAATCTTTTACTTCCAACCAACAACATCTAATGAAACAGCTAGCCATCTAAATCTTTATGGAGCTAATTGAAAAGGAAAGCCTAGGTATGCTATTATTTCAATAGTAAATTAGAAAAATAACAGAAGCCAGAAAGAGACAAAACAATGATCTACCCTTTCCCTGCAATGTGGTAAGTACTTGACATCTCAGCCATGGCTAAGCCAATTGGATGTGCACCCAAATATCCATTTTGTGATCTTGACCCACAGTTTGGGGATAAATCATTCAAGTTTTTGCTATTATAGTTGCCAATTAGACTTCTGTAAGGTTCTAAAACACACGGAATGTTCAGATATCCATCTTCCCATGTCAAAACCCTGCCAAAATAAGTCGAACAAATGTAAGTGAGAAACATGTCACAACCATTCAGCGCATGTACAGATTATAAACCACCTAAGACTAAGTCCTCTAAAAATAAGCTGATCTAGATGCTAATGCAATACATTTTTTATTCAGTTTCATGGAAAAAGAAAGAGAAAGAAGGGGGGGAAAGGCAACACAATATGTAGAAAGACAAATATTAAACAAATACATAGAGTAACCCATTTTCTTTGTGGGCTGCAAAAGAAATAGAATGAGAAGAAGTCTTTGTAAAATACAGAAAGATGGATGTAATCAGAAAGGCGTATAGCATGTATTTTCTCCACAGGAACTTCATACTGGTCCAAATCAAGTATGATCGCTTGCGGGAACACACACTTTGCTGACCATCTTGAAATTATACTTCTCTTTAGTCTTTTCTTGTCCTTGTTTTACTTGATAGGGCACTGATATGGGCTAAGAAACAACTTACATAGGGCACTGGTGCTGAAGCTTCCAGAACACTGAGTAATTCCATGGTGATTTGAAGCAGAGACTTTCCAGGAAATGCCTCAAGGAAGCAGCACTCATTCTTCTTTTTAATCTAAATAAATTAAAAGCTTCAAAAATTCAGATAATAGCACCCAATTTACAACCGACCAGTTGACTAACTTCCCCGATATGATCCTCGTCCAGCCTGAACTATAAATAAACCAGCTCTGCGTTTCATTGGGGGTTCAGTTGAAGTCAAAAGCAACATGTCCATTCTTTTGCTGATATCTCCAACTATGAGAAAGCAAATTGATGCAAAGGACATAAAAATGGATTTAGCGCTGGATTTTAAGAAGAAAGCAATGCTGAGAACATGTCCATCACTTTAACACTAACGGAGAATCAAATAATGCAGTAAATGCTGATCAAAGGACAAGAAAAGCAGAGAAGAAGCTTCAATCCTATTCAGAGCGACTTGGTGCTTCCACTAAAAACCGAGGGAGAATCCAAAACTCAAAGCCAGATCCACGGGATAAACTGTAAGGAGAAAATTCACACAGTGATGAAATACTCCACATAATTGCAAGGGAAGTTAAAATACATGAAGTCAACAATTACCTATACAGTAATAACAAAGCATCCAGAAGATAGACAAAACTTTAAGAAGCTAATGATATCCAAAATTCATGTAAATCATTTACATCTCAATCTTTACACAAAGACCAAAGCTACAGAAAGCTTTTAGCTTCCTGAAGGTACTTTACTTTGAAATATGTAAAGCACAAGAATTGACTACAACAACAGATATTAAGAATGAAATCACAATTTACCAATAAAAAGGGGTTAAGATTTTACTCAATTTAGTCAAAAGAAATTATTTTTTCTTAAAAAATATTCAAATATTAAAATTTTGACATTGCAGTTTGAATTGTGGTTTAGCTGTGCTAATCTATCACTTTGAAGATAAAAGAGAACAAATCAATATCTTGAAATTTTCATCCTACTGAAACCAAGTAAAAAACATGAAACTATTTCTCAAGTTATATTTTTCTCTCATTTTGCACCAAATCATTGCAACTAAATGTAGATATTTAACATTTTCTAAATTTTAATCAGACAAACATGTAAATTTAAGCTACTCATTAAAGAGACTGACAGCAGAATCTTTATTATTTGGCACAATTTCAAAGCAAAAATTGAATAATTGCACACAGTTCAGTATCTATAAATATTATACTTAGAATTTCATGTGAAATATTGACCTAATGCTTTAAATGTGTATTTCAACACTAATTTCTACTCATTTCAACCTTTACAAACTTCTCTTTCAAGTGAACTTTTTAGGTCCAAAACACAACTTTTTCTCAACCTAAACTTCAAATACTATGTTTTTCTCAACTTCTACCCAAAAATTTATGCAAATGCCTACTTCGATTCAGCCGAAACAATACAATCCAACTGTTGCAAACAAATCGAAGCTTCTACCCTACCATAATCAGTAAAAATAGAACAGTAATTACAAAAGAGAGAGGAGAAAACTTACTTCGCTAATTGTTTGATTTACACAGAGCCGCAGCTTCAAAGGAAAGAACTTTTGTAAACTTCGAATTGCTTAGCGTCCATTATTAGTAACTCGAATTGAACTCCTCCTTCCACAACGCAATTTAAGAAAGTAAAATCAATAAAATGAGTACTGTGAAAAGCTTTCAAGAGACGAAGAAAGACGACGACTGCGAACTCATTCTCCGGCAGGAATCTCAGTGTTGTTTTTCACCGGCAGAAGAGAGAGAACAGAGAGCCGAAGATAATGGCTTTGCGGAAAGCGTGAAGTGACTTTTTTTTGAGAATTCAGAATATTTTGTGTGTATAAATAAAGCGCCAAGAGACGGAGATCCAGTTTTATAATTTTCATATAAATCCTATTTTTTATTATAAAATTTTCTTATATAAAGATAATATTTTAAAATTAATATTAAGAGAAATTATAATATTAAAAAATTACATGCTAAAAACAAAAAGATAAAAAAAAAGTAATAATAACAATAATTTTTGCATTAAAAAAACATATTTAAATAAAATAATAAAGTAAATGATTATTTTTCTATTTAAATTGTGAATCGACATGATAATCGTAATAGTAAATTTCTTTCTTTATCTTAATTTATATAATATATTTAATTTTTCAAAATTCAGACCATTTGAATTTGATCAATATTTTATATTAATACGAGAAGAATATGTAATTTCATATATTATAAATTTTAAAAATTTATTTATATTTTAATATATTAAAATATAATTTTTTACATAGTACTCGTAGTATATTATTTGATATCTAAAAGCCTGTGGTGAGTGGGTAATGGATTAAAGATAATGTGCTGTTTTGGCTTTTTCGGAGCCCCACCCTGGGGTTCAATGATTCCTCAACAAGCAGTGGGATTCCGGTCCCACACTTGTTCCGCTTCATTCTTATCGATGTTCGATATTTATATTGAAATATAATAAATTTAGACGGCACGTTGTACGTTCATTTTCGAGGTAACGCTCTTTACAAAATCATACTCAAAATGTTTGATTACAAAAGGAGAACTTTAATCATCTCATGCGAAACTCAAAATATTGACTAAAGTTAAATTTTAACTCAATTTTTAACTGTAAAACTAAAATTTACATAACAATTCGAAATTTAATTCCGACAACTATCCTAGACGAATTTCCACATTCCAAAATTGATTGAACCGATAGAATTCCATTTTGAGACTCGAATCTTCAGATGACTCAAAATTTTAAAATTAGACGACTTAAACCTTAAAAACAATCAAATCTTTAGCAAAAATCTCAACTTTTACAAGATTCTCGAAAATCAACTTTTAAGATCAATCAAACATGACTCGAAACCGCTATGAAGAGGGATAAAATGATAATTTTGTCAAAAATGACCTTCAACGTTATTACATCATTCGCCACTAAAAATCATATTCGTCCTCAAACATAGAGCAAGAAACATATCTGAAGTCTCAAAAAAGTGAGAGTAACATACGCATCTCATGTTATACATTGTTTTGTCACCTTATTTAATTTTTTTCAGATTTCATGAAAATCGAACTTTAATCTAAATTTGTATGAAAGTAAATTCTCCTTTAGCCAAAAGTTTTCTAATTTAGATCATTAAGAATGAAAAGTTTTCAACCATTTCACATGGTCGGCTCAAGGGAGGTCACTAAAATAATTACTATTATTACTATTAAGAAAATATTAGATTTATATGTATACTATTTTAATGGTAGATATTAATATTTCTTATAATATAATTAAATACTATAAATTAAATATATAAATAACGTTTACATCATACTCAAAATAGGAGTTGAACTTGTACTATTATAGGTATAATAATTTGGGCAGTATTTAATTAAGTCAACTTAATTACCAACTAGATATTAATAAACATTTCCGTCGAAACCATTATGTAATGTACATTTGTTAGTCTTTTTAAAAATAAATATTATTATTTTTTCTTGCAGTCTCTAATAATAATTATTGATTACGAAAGAAAAAATAATTAATGTACTTTACGTTATTTTAACGTTGAATAACGTGACACGTGTAATTGATACTCATAGTATTTAATTTGGAATAATTAGTTGATGTCAACTTAATAGCTTTATTATTATTTAGTTGACTAATTAGAAAATTAACAACTAGATTTCACTTAATCTTTAAGGGTCGTTCGGTTTGGAAACAAATTATGTAATGATATTATTTTTTAATTTATTGTGTTAAAAATAATATGTATTGCATAATTTTTAAGAAGTTATTTATTATAAAAATACCCTTCATGCTATTCAGTAGAAAAAAGATTTGAGCGATAGATTATTTTTTTCAGAATAGCTAATCCTGATAATATTATTCCATCATTTGATAGAAAAAACTTAGTACTAATTACTAATCCTAATATAACTAATCCAGAATTAGTAACGAAACAGTGATTGCTAGCTTCCTTGGGAATACCACCTTGCACTGGTTTAGGCGGTATCCGGGTTGTTCCTGATTAACATCCTTTTGTCACTCTCTTTTTTTTCGAAAAATGCAGCCCCTATCATTAGTTGTCTATGGAGATCTAGGATCGGTATTGAATCAATCTAATATTTTTTGATGAGAAGTAGGTCCTTTGTTTTTAGCAGGAAGAGTTCCAGACTTTGTTGCCCCTCGATAGAGTGAATCCACTTAGCGAGTTGGCAAGACTCGGAGATCTGTTGATCAACATGAATCTAGAGAGTGGATGGTTGATCGCCGCCTCCTTGTTCTAGAGGCTTTTCAGTCGGGATTGTTACACAATTTAACTTTACATACATATGTCAGATTGAATCAATTGACTTGATAAGTTTCTGGATCCATTTGTAAACGTAAATATTAGTATAATTGTAGTTAAGACTGAACCACAAAGGAATGCGATGTAACGTTGAAATTCTTTCTTTTTAATCAAAGATCTCAAGTTTAGGCTCCAATAAATTTGGATAGCAATTTTTGGGCAAACATTAGTTAATTGTACTTATAAAACTTTTCCAAAACCTAAGTACTAGTAATTACTTACATGTTTGGTTTTCAAATAATATATTATTTTTCAAAAATTTATGTGTATAAATATAACAACTTATTTTTATTTATTTATTTGAGTTATTGAACAAGTTGTTCAATTGATATGACCTTCACATTATTTTTTTGGTAAAAACTAAAATACATTTGATTTGAATGATTCTAAGTGTTGGAATTTCCAGGAAAAAACACTTCTTGAAAGCTAAAACAAAACAAAACTACTTTATACCAACATGCACGGCAACGGTCGAATAGTTAAGATCTCTTTTACTCATTGAGTTCTTTCGATTTTGAGTTCGAGTCTTTTTTTAGAATGATTTTTTTTTTATAATTAGCGTCGTTCCTAAAAATAAATTTTGTGATGTATGATTTCAAATTTAATCAAATTTCAACACAAATATATATATCGGACAAAATAAATATTGTCAAATGGTATATATATTACAATTGATTTTTAAAGGGAGACAACTCCATTTTTTCATTAAACATTTATGTGAAAGTGACCTTACCACTACAAGTTCAATGTATTTCACTTAGTCCAAATTATTATTCAAATTATTTATTTTATTTTTCATGTACTCTTCTCATTGGATTCTCTTTCTTCAAAAGGCAAAATAGTTTAAAGTATAACCAAAAGGTCAATAATTAAGTTGTGTGGCGTCATTAAATTTTAATTTAATTTATTAGTCGTGTCTTTTGCTCCCAATTCTTAATTAATATTTTGCTTAGCTAACTCTTAAAAAACAATTGAGTTTTAAGTTGTATTTATGGACCAAGTAAACAATTTTTTATGAAATGAATTTTACTATATTACTTTTTTACTTGCTATATTAGAAGAGTCTTACAGCAGACATGTTATTAGTTTGACATGTCTGCTTCAGCTATCTATAGAAATAGCAAAATTAAGTCTAATTCGTTGAAGTTTAAACGGGTTAATAATTCGTCTATTTATTAGTTTAACTTATTTCAATCTATTTAGAATTGGGTTGATATTCAACCCGAATTAATTTGAGAGATATCTTGTTAAAATATTTTTTTAATTTGATATGTTGTATATAGTCATAATAAAAAAATAATAATTTAATTAAGTACTAAAATATTAAAAAAGAACAAATAAAATAGTAAAACTTGAGTTAGATTGAGTTTTGACCCGCTCTATAACCTGTTACTCAACCCATTTTGACCCGAGCAAATTTGGGTTGGGTTGGGTTGGGTTGGATTGGATCTTGACTTGTTTGTTGTCTTGACCCGTTATAACACGGTCAAATTTGACTCACCCCGCCTAATTGTCACCCCTAGCTATCTATTTAAGCATACATCTGCCAATTGACGTCTGCTTCAACTATTTGAATTTATTTTGTCATTTTTATTAAATATTTCTTCGGATGTTGTAACAATGAATTTACAATATTGCCCCTAATTAATTATTATTTTCTTAAATGCAAATGTCGATTAACGTGACTACTTCAGCTACTTGATTTTACTATGTCGTTTCTACTAATTATTTCTTCAACTATGAATTTAAAATATTTTAAAAAATCATTTTCCTTAAAGATAGTTGTCGATTGACATGTCTGCTTCAACCACTTTATTTTACAAGATTACCCATAATAAATTATTTTTTCAATTATTTTAACTATTAACAATTTAAAATATTTAAAAAATAACTATAATTATGATTGAGTCTCAAAAATGTATATGTTCAACATAAATTAAAACAAAATAAGTAGCATATATTATTTAAAAATAATATAAAATGTGTTACTAATAATTAACAACTTAAAAACCTATATTATTGATGTCTTTTCTACTAATTTACTCTATTATTAGAAAAAGTAATATTTAAAAGGTTAAAAGAATAGGTAAAGAGGGAAATATCAAGAAAGGGACAGAGAAAATAATTATTGATAAACTCATTTGATCTTCGTTTCGATAAAATTAAATAAGACCGACAAAATGGATTGACAATGAGAGGAAGCTAATTTATCTAAATCAAGGGTGTGTTCGATACGACGAAAAATATTATATTCAAACTATTAGTAAATTTATTTGATAGATACAGAAAAAAATATTATTTTAAAAATATTTATATATAATTTAATTAAATATTATGGAAGAACGTGGAGGTAGGAAGGTAGGGGTGTGGGATGGGGATGAGGATCGGAGGGTAAGGGTGAACATGAGAGCAATGGTCGAGTCAGAATTTTCTGTAAGGGAATTCAAAATTTTCAGAAGCAGACACACGAATTAATCGAAAAATGTTTGACATCTATTATATATATAAAAAAAATTATTTTTACCATATATAAATAGTATAACTTTTTGTCGAAGGGAGTTCAGATGAACCTCCTAATATCTATGTGGCTCCGCCATTACATGAGAGGATGGTTAATATCATTGGTGTAACTTATTTTTTCTATTTTCGTTAGAAATATTATTTTTCTTATTTTTTCTGAAGAAAATTATTTTTTAAAATATTTAACCAATCGAACATGAAAAAATTAAAAACATTCATGTCAAGCACATCCTAAGTTCATATTACTAAGCCAAACACATGCTAACTTCATATTGCTAAACTAACTTTGATAATAGATTTTAAAAATTTGTCTTCAAATATTTATTTGTCCATGAATAAAATTTTCACTCATAAAAATTTAAATTATTTTTAAGTAAAATATATGTTGAAATGAAATTTCAATTATGAAAAATTAGAATTTCAAAAACTTAAATTTTAAAATTTCCACATCAACTTCATTTATAGTCTAGACTGATGACATATTTAAGTTAGAGAAACAATAAAATATATATTATCAATCAAATACATATTTTATAAATTATAACAAAATTTTTTAACTCGAATTTAAAATAATTTAAATTCTGAATTCGATTTCGTGTTTTTATTTCCTACTGCCGACAAAATATTAAACAAATCTTAGTGGACCGTTGAACCTATCAATTAGTGCCACGTATTTACTATTAAGTACGTCTCATAATTTACTTTCTTTTTTCCTTTATCAAAAGAACACAAATATATACTTAAGCAAAAAATATATATAAATACAATTGAAATAATATGAAATTACGTATAATTCTTTGTTAACTTTGGCTAAGTACTTTATAAATGACAAGATTTATAACACTACATCTACATAATCAATACGTCTATACTTCAAATATTCTTCGTTTTAAAAACGAATTCAGAATTTAATTTTAATGAATTCAATCTAAAATTTTTCAATATTAAATTTCTTTTATGTCAAGTCGCTCTTTTTGTAGTATATAAGAGCTAAAAAAAAAGATCAAAATAATGTTTATATTTAATATTATCTTATGCATAATTAAAATATAACAAATCATGATAATGTATATATAACTGGTATTATAAAATTTCATAATATCAGTAATGCAAAGAGTTTTAATTTTCAATACATGCATAGCATGATTAAAGATATAATTGCCCCTCAAAAAAAATTTCGCGTCATTTTCACCATATTCGTGGAAGGTATTTTGTCAAATTAACATGTTATCTTTTAATAAATCAAATCAAATATTGCACATGAAATAATCCCATAACTAAAGCAAACATAACTAACGCAAATATTACTAATGTCAGCATCACTAATACACATTATTCAACACTATTCTTATACACCTTATCAAACGAGCCCGATCAAGATTATTAATGCATGTTTTAACTTGATTAAAAACATAATTATCCCAGAAAGTGTACAAAACTAAAAAAATGTGGAGAAATAATTTTAAAAAAATTGCGTAATGCATGTTATGTTTAATATTATTAATTTATACGTTATTACTTTTAATATTACTAATATATCTTATGAAATATTATTTTTTTTACAAATACCAAACTATCCCAAAAGTAAATATAGTTCCATCAATTTCTTAGGTGAACTATTGTCCCCCCAAGCCTTTTTCCTTTTCCTTTATTTTTTGGTAATGGAATTGTTCATATATAGTTGTTTTGACTTTTAAAAGGTTATTATCATTATACACATTTCATGCTTTTTTTCTTTTTTCTTTTCTAGAGATATTCATATATATATATATATATACACACACTAGGTTCAAGAATTCGTGTAAATATAGGTTCGATATATATTATTTTTTGGTCTCGATTTATATGATATTGATAAATTTTTATATGTGTATTTTGCTAATTATTGTGACTTATAGTACATTTTATATTATTTTTAAATAATATACGTTACTTATTTTGTTCTAATTTATGTTGCACATATAAAGTTTTGAGAGTTAATAAAAAAATATTTATTTTTTAAATATTTTAAATTGTTAATTGAAAAAATAATTTATTAATGGTAATATAGTAAAATCAAATAGTCGAAGCAGGCTCATCAACCGCCTTTTAGGAAAAATGATTCATTAACGGTATATATAAATTCATAGTTGAGCAGTTGAAGAAATAATTAATAGAAATGACATAGCAAAATCAAGTAGCTAAAGATCGAGAACACATTAATCGGCAGCTACCTTTTAGAAAAAAAATAATTTATTAGGATTAATATTATAAATGCATAATCGAAGTAGATGAAGAAAAATTAATAGAAATGACATAGTAAAATCAAATAGTTGAAGACACGTCAAACGATAACTGTTTGTTGAAGCAGACATATCAATTATGATGTGTCTACTTCAAGCGGGTTATATATATTTAAACAGACAACTGAAATGGATATGTCGATCGTGATCTATGTGGTTCAAGTGCATTGTATATTAACCTTCAAATTTTTCAAAGGCCATCAATAATTTTTTACTATTATGGTTGCAATGAAAATTCAATGCTCAACTTGTAATTACTACGTCCATAAGCAATCATTAAGAGTCAATTAGAAAACACAAGTGACTAATTAATTTATTTTTAAAAAATATATAAAAGATAAACAAACAGCAACCATAATAAAAAGTGCAATCATATTCAATTTTTGTTTTCTTATAAGTAATGATATCAGTGAGAATACTTTCTTCCAAAGATAAATCAACCAATAAAATATTTTTCTCATTATTATCATTAAAAAATCATATTAAAGTCATTTTTTTTTATAATTATTATAGCTTATCTCATCGCTATGATATAAATGATATGATGAGTTATCTCAAACATGACAACCAATTAAGATGCTATCAAAATTTTATCTCGTCACTATTTTTTTTTCTCCTGACTATTTATTTTTATTCGTCAGACGAAATGACCCCATAGATTTTGATATGGAATTAAGAAATAAAAAACTTAGATTTATTCCATACTACAATAAATCATAATTTCTTATAACAAATAAACATTTTAACATAAAATTAAATTCGTATCTTTATGACCAAAAAGAATATGGTTAAATGAGTTAGCTTATTATTTTGTTGAATTGATTAAGATGATCTGATTTTAAAGGAGCAAAATAAATTAATTTTTCCTTAATTAAATCAAGTTATTTTTAATAAATACAAAACATGATTTAAATGAGTATGATGGAAACGGGTTAAAGGAGTTTTTTTTTCTTTCTCTAAAAGGAAGGGCTTTAATATGACGTGACATGTCAAATTAGGAGAAAATGAGATTTTTATAGTTTTTTTTTTCGAAAAAATCATAATTAAATGATTTTATGATTAAAAAATAAATAAAAGTAATACTAATAAATTTCCATAACTTAAAATGATTATTTAAGAAATTGACTCTTCAAATTCATCAAACATCAAAACGATTACTCCATCAGTTTACTTTTATTTATCGATATTTCACTTATTTTAAGATATATTTTTTATCATATTAATATGAGAAATATTGCAACTTATAATATTTTTTATATAGTTTTCAACCGTCTAAATTTTAGATTTTAAATATTATTAAATTTAGTTACTTCAATTATGCTTTGAAGTTTAGTCAAATTGACTTCGAAAAGAGAAACAATAACAAGTAAAAATGAACAGAGGAAGTACTGTATATCAACGTGTTAAATTTTTATTTTTTTAAATTATCTTTTCCATTTAATAAAAAGCAACTTTTGTGCTTTGTTCAATTAATAGGTGTGTAGGCCAATATATGATTCGAAATTATGACTTAGATATCAATTATGTTTCTTTTTTCTTACTTTGCTCTTGGTTTTCCCATAAAATCTTTGATGATTTGACTGTAATCAAGTTGAAAGCCACTTAGAAACTTTATTTACAATAAATAAATAAAAACAATTTAGGGGGATAAATTAGATGACTCCAATACAACTTTAAATTTCTTGTCACCATGTACTAAGGTCAAAGCAAATCAAAATATAACCCTAAAGTCATGTCAAATGATCAATATTATCTAGAAGACAATGATTTTTCATAGTTAATGAATCTTTCATAATTAACTACATTATAATTTTTTTCTCGTCATAAGTGAGTAGGTTGTGCAAAGTCGAATTACAATCAATAAGCTGATGATAAAATTGGTTTATTGACTTATTGATATTGAATTATTATAGTAATGGTTAGTGAACTGATTAAAATTTTATTATTAATGGTTTATCGGTGAAGAGGCAGATTACTTAATTTCCTTATTGGTTACACTATTAAGATGTTAAAGATTGTTGTAGTTACATTATTATTGTAAGTATATTTGTTAAATAAGTTCATGTATCCTTGAAATTTAGACTTTCATATATATATATATTTAAATTATATTTTACAATTACATAATTACCATATATATATATATATATTTAAATTATATTTTACAATTACATAATTACCAGCTTAAGTATGGATAAAAAAAATATTTTTACCATATAAAAATAGTATAATTTTTCACCGAAGAGAGTTCGAATAAACCCCTTGAGTACTATATATATGTGGCTCCGCCACTGTACACAAGTATACAAATATATTGACATCCATATTGACATGAGTTTGATTGGACAAAGAATATTAATTAAAAAAATTTAAATCCAAGCTCCCAAAGTAAAAAGTAAAATTTTCTTTCAAAATTGACGTTTAAATTTCATCCAAATCTAACCTAAGTATTCAAATCTTTAATATCCTTGCGTCTAATGGGTCAGTAGAATACATAATTAAGTGAATAAACATTTTAACCAATCAAATAAGTTTTTAGCTAATAATTTTCTTAAGTAATTTATCTATAGCAACATGATTATAACTATATTAACTAGGGCTAAACAAAATTATTTTTAATGTAAATATATTTTTCTTATTTAGGTTTTTGTGGAAGTTAATCTATTATAGCTTATCTCATCAGGATACATATTAAATCTGGACTCGTGATTTGTGTGATTGAAGCTCACTTAGAAAAGAAGATTAATTATAGGTTATTTAATTTCAATAAATGGAAAATTTAAAAAAAAATTAATAATTAAAAAAACAGACATATGTGGTAGAGACGAATTCAATATTTAAAATTAGTAACTTAAAATAGTATAATCTTATTATATGTATATTATATTATATATTTTTTGATCAAATTTATATCCATAGGTCTGGTCAAGAACTTTAATATTGATTTAGTTGAATACATTACACCAAAAATGATCTTTAACGGCAATTAACTAATGAAAATACCTTAATTCTCCCTAAATATGTCTTTTTAGCGCCAATTATGTAACAACCTGTCTTAAGATGAGAAGTCCTACATCGGTAAAAAACACAAGAGAAATGTTGGGTATATAATTAAGTAAACAAGTCTTACCTACTAGTGACGCGTTTTAAAGCCGTGTAGGCCTAGGTCCAAAGCGGACAATATCACTAGCGAGCAGGACCATTAAAAATGGTATTGGAGCCACTCATGTGTTAGCCTTGTCGATGTGGGCTAGAATTCAACTGAGTTTAGGCGAATCCCATACGATGGGGCAAATCTCAGCGAGGACGCTGAGTCCATGGGGAGGGGGGTGGGGGGGTTATGTAACAACACATCTTAAGATGAGAAACTCCACATCGGCAAAACACACGAGAGATGCTGGGTATAAAAGTAAACAAGTCTTACCTACTATTGACGTGTTTTAAAGTCGTACGAACCTAAGCCCAAAGCGGACAATATCACTAGCGAGCTGGGCCGTTTCAAATTACTAGCGACAATTATATATTTTACGCTCTTAAATCCTATTTCTACATTGGATCCAAGACAATTAACTAATGCCTGTAAATGCTTAAACATTCTCTGTTAATGTGTATATATTTTTGCCGCTAAAAGCTTTTTTTATTGTCGTGCGATATAATTCAACATCTATTATATGTACATAAAAAATAATTTTTAACCTTATATATATAGTATAATTTTTCAATATCAAAGGAGATCCAGATGAATCCTCGTGACAGTATCCTAGACGATCCGCCAATGGTATGCATGTGTGTCTGTATTAAGTTGAATTTTCTTGGCTTCTTCAGTTTATTTATGCATGTTTTTATTTTTTGTTCCGAAAATTATGACTTCGCCTATTATAGGAGACGAGAGTTTTTTCAAAAAAATTTAATTTAATTTGTTTAGCTTGAGAAATGAATGGAAGCTTTTCGAAGTAGAGAACAGCCATGGCCGAGACCTAATTTGTTAAGAGTTGGTGATTACAAGAGTTATATTGCATAGGGGAAGTAGCTATTGGAGATCAATAACGATTGTGGTAAGATGGATCGTGATAAAATGACTAGAAAAAATAGTTATTGAATATCAATATCAATATCAATAGTGACAGAATAAATAAAATTATGTCACTCTTAATTAGAGTAATTAGATTTAAACTTTGATTAAATTAAAAATTTATCAAAATTTTAATACAAATACAGAATACCGAACGAAACAGGGAGAGTTAGCTATTGGAGTGTAATGAAAGGCAAGTTGAACAAAAAGAAGACATCATTTTCATATACATCATGTCATTTCGAGAAGGGCGGTTTTCCATTTCAATTATTGAACTTTGACATGTCCAACACCCATGAGAAACATGGCACGTATTGATATGTACAACTAATAAGTCCCCAACTCCACCTTTTTTTTTTTAAAAAAAAAGTTTTTATATCTTCTTTTATAGTACATGATGCAAATAATTTCAAATATTAAAGGTTGAGGAGAACATTTCATAAGAAATAAACTTTAATCTAATTCAATTTCAAAATTAAGTTTATAATATAAGGATCGTTCAAGATTATATATACATAAGGAGAATAGAGATGCATGCTAGATTAGGGTTAGGCCTAAGAGAATTTGTCTAGCTATATTGTATATCAGCTATCTGATTCTTCAATAATAGTTCTCTCTAACGGAATTAAAACTTAACCACAAAAGTTAGCTCATCATGAGATGACTCAAAGACATATATAGGGAACCATGTACGCCACCACGACTCATGTTGGAAACATGTTTGTTACTGAAGTGTAGTTACAATTGTTTGAGGATTTATATAGCTCCACGGCCTCAACCTGTTTGTTACTAAAGCGTAGTTGTAATTTTTGACATGATATAAACGTAGTACGATAGTAGCTAGGGAGTAATAATAAGTTATATACAAACCATTCACATAATGATATGATATGAAATATGTAACAACAAAATAAATATCTATATGCTTACTTTCAAAAGTTTGATGTCAATTACTTTGTCTAGCTATATACCAACCTACTTATATGAAATGGGGGCAACTAAATTTTGGCTTTAAAGTGCTTGGAATCAAGTGAATTTACACATGCCAAAGACAAAAAGCTTTGAAAATGATAATCCTTCTCTCTTTTAAGAAAGTTTTGACATAGTGTAACTTTTGGGACCATGAAAATGAAAGAAATAATATATAGAAATTGACAAATGTCTCTTTACCTATATATATCCATATGATTTAGTCCTTCGATTTTTGAAATAGTGTAAAAAGAAGTGATTCGAATCATTTTTATTGACTCAGACATGTTCTAAAAAAGTTGAAATATTTCGAATTGTTTGTGCACGGGCTAGAGTGGGCCAATGTCCTAATGACCCAACAGAATTTTATGAATGGGCTTTTAGTCATGGGCCATATAATTTTAAATTGGGCCATCCCATCAATTATAGTGTCAAGCCCAACTCAAGCTCAAGAAGAAATTAAAGGTTGCCTAACACCTTTGTTATAGAAGGCTAAACTTCATTTATCGTCTAAAATAAAATAAAGGTGTGAAATAGACGGATTGAGCTAAATTTGGATGGGTCAGAGTAATTTATATTTATAAATGAGCAGATTATTGACCTGTACAAAAGTTACTTGGGCTAAAATTCCGATAAATGTGATTAAGGGTGTCAAAATGAATCCAAATGTAGGTAACCCGCCCGAAATTTTATGGGTTGAACTCAAGATAATTTTGATTGGGTTCAATCTAAACCCATTCAAGTCTTAACCCATATCAAAGAGAATCCTCAATTGAGCCCAATTTAATCTCTAATTTTAACTCGTTCTAAGACTTTTTACTTAAATTAATGTAATGTATATTTTCAATTTATTTTATATTTTCTATCATATATCTATCAATTTGTAACATTTTATTATTAGTTTTATTTTTTGAGTTGAAATTCAAATTGTGATTATAAAAAATAAATAATAAGGATCATTTGATAAAAGGGATAATTACATCCACATAGCACTGAGAAAAATTATTTACACAAAAATAGTCCACTTTTTTTTAATTACAAAAAGTAGTCATCCGGCTGACGTTTGACTATTTGTTACAATTTTGGGCATTCAACCCTTGTTGTATATGCATGTATAGTCAGTGTATATTTGTATATCAAAATGTATATTTAGTGTATAACTCATGTATAAGTTATATACATTGTAAAACAGTGTATACTTTCTATAACTATATTGTATAGTCATGTATAGTTTCGCTGATTTGGGACTATTTTTTATGTAAATAAAACATGAGTGCTTTTTTTATAAACTTTTTACTTTATATATATATGTGTGTAATTTCACCTTGATAAAAAAGTTAGTTAAATAAAAAATAAAATAATTTTTCGTCGAAGAGAGTTAGGATCTACGACAGGAAGTTAGTTTTGGATAAGGTAAGAGACTCACTATTCACAAGTTTGTATATTACTTTGTTTATTTTGTCTTCCTTTATTATTTCTTCATACTCTTATGACTACTTTCGATTGGTTGTAAACTTTTTGGTAGGGATGTGCATTGGTCGGTTCGATTCGGTTCGGTTTTATATATTAATAGTTCGGTTTATCAGCTTTTGGTTTTTAAATATGCTAACCCAATAACAAACCAATAAGATAATTTTTATCGATTTTCGGTTTATCAGTTTTATGTCCTTAACGGTTCAGTTTTTGGTTTACCCGATAAGAATGATAATGAGAATTTGCATTAATAAAAGCAAATAGAAGAAGACTACGTTTACAAATTTGCAAAAGCTATAATTAGTTAATTACAAACTAAAATTAAAGCTAAAATCAAATTATCCAATAAAAC
>JBCEWC010000852.1:0-48305 GCA_038996855.1 Solanum aculeatissimum | reverse complement strand
TATTGGTGTAGAAAAATAAAAAATTCTTGAACCTAACAATTAATTTTGCTTTCTATCGAAATGTCCTTTTTTTTTTCTTTTATAAAGTGCTTCTTTTATCAATCAAACAATATAGTCAACACTAGCTACAAAAGATATTTAATTGCTTTACAACTAACCAAAATAACTATCCACAATTTAAAAAATGTGAATTTTGTACGATATGTGAAAAAGGTAAAAATACTTATTAAAGTCAAGCCTACAATTGATGAAACAACAGAAACATTCCTCCCAAGAACAAGACACAAGAAAATGCCAACATATTTTTTAAATTAATATTATTACAACTCCATTTTTTAAAATATAATATTAATTTAATGTACTTTGTTTTCATAGGACCAAGAAAAAAAATGAAATTACTACTTTAACCCTTTACTAGAGGAGTTTACGGATCGGTTTGGGTCGATTACTGATCAAAATTAAAATCAAATCAACTTAGTTTGATTTTTAAATTCTCAAAATCAAACAAAACTAATTATAATGCACATTTATCGATTTTGGTATATGGTTCAATTATGTAGTTGTTAACCATACACAAATATAAAAACAATGATTCATTCAAAATAGAAAAAAAGTGACAACAATCCATTTAAAACGAAAAATAGTTAGAAAAAATGATATTATAAAACTCTCAATCACTAAATTTACTGTGAAAAAAGTTTCAAAATTCACCTTTCTGGCCTAAAAGGAAGAGATAGTAACATTTCTACTCCCACCAAAAATTGTAATAGACATTCATATACATACAATCAATGAGATAAATATTCTTGTATTGAGCATTTTATGCTTTCATAAGTAAATTAAAAAATAAAATTTGATAAAAGCGTATATAAGATCTTTAAAATTGTTTTTATAAATAATTTATTATGTATGTAAAACTATAAAATAAATGAATACAATTTGTCGGTTCAATTTGGTTATTTCTTTCGATTTTTTCAAACAAATTCAAACTCAAATCAAACACTATTGATTTCTAAAAAACTAAAATCAAACCAAATCAAATCCAAATAAAATCGATTTATTTAATCGATTTGGTTCGATTTTTCTAATTTAGATCAATTTTTCTATTCAAACTGTGAACTCCCCTAACCTTGACTACTAAAAATGAGAAGGTACAATTAAAAAAAAAGTTTTAGCTATGAATAATTTCTCTATTAAATAATATTATCCAATGTTTTAGAGGTCATATATAGTTGGAAATAATAGGTTATACATGTAAATCATGAGCTAAAAAATTTTTAATTAACAACTTCTAGGGGTCTAATAAAAAAGACCTTGGACTAACAATTATTATATTGGCCCGATGGTTACATTTGATAAATCGAAAGATACTTCTACGTTTGATAAAAGAAAAAAATTTGTTATATTTAATAAATACGAGTTTAATTTTGTGTATAAAGAAAAAAAACCAAAATTCCTTTGATAAACCATTTTAAAATGTACTGACATTGTAATTTAATTTCTTATACTATTTGTGAATTTTAATTTATAATAACAGCTTTATTATTATTCTATAATCAGATTATTATTTAGTATTTTTTTTTAGAAAGTATTTAATAAATAATCTGATTATTAAATACTGCGTTAATACATGAACTTAAATTCTTTACAAATGGAAAACAAATTGTCACTGTTAGGTCAAATACGTAGTAAAAAGAGTTTGTACTAAATATAAAATAAATAAATACGTAGTAAAAATTTTTTTAAAAAATATTATATATAGTATAAGATGCTGGAATATATCCATAGAGTTGTGAAAATGGAAGTTTCCTTGTAAATTATTGGTTGGATAATGATATCAGATATTTTACGAGATCAATATGAATTGTGATAAATGATTGAAATTTTTCTATCATGCATCAGAAAATTTTAATTTAAGCTCTAAAAATAAATATATATATATATATATATATATATATATATATTCAAAGCTTCCACCTCGAAAATAAGCCCATAATATGCAAATCTAAATAATTAAATTAATTAAATTTTAATATAAATATTATCTACGTCAGGAGACAAGGTATATATAATAGCCAGCGTGACGTAGAATAATAATTCATAGTGACCCCAGGACCTTATTATAAGGAGAAAATAATTGAATCTTTGAAAGGCTTTGAGGCCCAATGCAAAGGCAAATTAAATCAATCAATTCAACCACTGTTTTTTTTTATAACAAATTTTATTAATATTGACGTCTCAATTATTTAAATTTTTTTTCAATTTTTAGATTTAGAGATGTCTGGTATTTTTAATTAATTAAAGGTTGCATTTTTAATTCACTTTTTTGTGAATATTTATATAAGTATTTCATCATTTAATTATTTATATGCAATGTTAAACTTGTATTATCATTTCAAATTTAATATATATTTTTTCATATATAAAGGATAGAAAACGCATTTTAATTAATTGAGAATTAAATATGCTTTGTCGATATTGAAAAGATTAGTTTGTAATTTTGGTTTTTAAAAATACCACATAACATTATCAAATCAAACTAATTTGGTATAGTTTGACATTTTTAATTTTGATTTTTCGAATCGTGAATTACGATAATTCAATAATTATGATTTTCTCAACTTCGACTTATACATAATTATGATTTTGATTTTTTAAAAACGTCTCAATTATATTATGATAACACCTTAAACATGTTGAAATATTCAAATAGAAGTTTAATTAATTCCTTTCATTAATCGGTTATACACACCACCTAAAAAAAGAAAACAAAATATTCAAGATAAAGTAATCAAAGTTTTAATGACGAAATTATTATATTTGATGGTATTTAAATTTTTTTAGTAAATATTAAATATCGTATTTAATACTAAATAAATTTAAAAAATCTTCCAAAACCTATCATGAGATTATAAGAGAATCTTAGTAGCTCAGTTGGTTGACTACTTGAATTCACCTTGTTGGTGAAAGTTCGATCCCCACATTGTAAATCGTAACCCCTCTCCACATTTCTCCTTCTCCTATTGCCAATAAAACAAAAATTATCTAAATTACAATATCAATTTTGATTTTTTTATTAAGATAATTCCATATCTACCACTCTCATAACATAAGGTATCAAATAATTAAGGGATTAAAAATGTTATTTTTTATTATTTACCTAATCAATTTAAGTATTGAGTCTACCTTCAAAGGCAAACATAGTAAAATCAGCCTTAGAATCCTCTTTTGCCCTAAATACTCTTTCTGTTTCCCCAAATCTCCCTCCTCAAATTTTTCCTCAAACCATGAAAAGCAAAACATAAAAACCCAGATAAAACACACACACACACACACTCTCTCTCTCTCACTAATCTCTCTCCTTTTTTCATCATCATGGCTTTTCTCCAAAACAAATTTCCACTAATTCTACACTTGCTCTTCTTCTTCTTCCTCCTCTGTTTTCTACAGTGTCAGTTGTCTATGTCCATGTCCATTCATGATCTACTAAAATCAAAAGGATTACCAGCAGGATTACTTCCAAAAGAAGTGAAATCTTATAATTTCTCAGATTCTGGTCTACTTGAAGTGTTCCTTGATGGGCCTTGTTTGGCTAAATTTGATACTATGGCTTTATATGACAGTGTTGTGAGGGCTAATCTCACTTATGGTTCACTTGCTGGTGTTGAAGGACTTTCTCAACAAGAGCTTTTTGTTTGGCTACCAGTTAAAGGAATTATGGTTGATAATCCTTCTTCTGGTCTTATACTTTTTGATATTGGTTTGGCTCATAAACAACTTTCTCTTTCCCTTTTTGAAGATCCTCCAAATTGCAAACCACATGGTAATTTTTATCTTTCTGCTTAATTATTTGGTATTCGGAATTCACTAGTCAAACAATCTGAATTTGATGTTCGATGTTTGATAGCCTTATTGAGATCTAATTAAATTTGAATTCTGTTTTAGAAATTCGGCTCAAACTCGAATCCCTGATTATGCGAAGGATGAATGAACTCAATTGTCCATTTTTCTATGAATTATTTGTCATTTGTTTTCACTAATTTCGAGGGAATAAGAGTCATTTTCTCCCTGTATTGCAGTTTTTAGAGCTATTGTACTGCTATGGTTTCCCATGTGATTTTCTGCAAATGAATTGATTTGCCATTTTTCTGAAATTAAGATACTGTCACTGAACACTTGCTATGAACATACTAGTGTCGAGTAGTTTTCATGTTTGTTTTCTTTTGGAAAAAATTATTTATATTTGTCTGTTTAATTTCAGAATTAATTTTTTTCCGTGGAATATGCAGACGTTTTGAAGAAGAATGGTCGGAAGGAGAAGGGATTTGAAGATCAATGATAAGAAATTGTCCATTTTGGAAATTATTGAATGTCCATAATAATTGTGGATTTTGTTGGGGGTTGGGTGGGTTAGGGGTTTTAAGTACAAATTACCAGGCTTGATTATAGGATCTTTTTAGACTCTAAATGAGATTTGGGGGTGCGGCTGTAAAAATTTTGGGTTTATCAAATATAATTTTTTTTTCCTATTTTTGCAAATGCTAATCTTCTAACCTTTTGTTTTTTTTGTTTGTATATCTATATCTACATTCTCATTCATATCTTTAATATAGCCCCTTTCAAAAGTAAAATTATAGTAACTACATAAGTTAAGTTCAATTTAATTTTATGAATTTATTTACTTCTTTTTTAGATAAAATAATTTTTCTAATCTATAAAAATAGAGATAAAATTTGAGTATATTTTTGTTTTTCAGGTTCAATTTGTAGAAATATTAGATATGTTATTCGATTTGTTAGTTATTTATCTTTGTGGAAGAGAAGGCTAGTCTATATAGTGGTTTGTTGCGTTTTACAAAAGTCCTTATTGTAAGCTTATTTTTTGAAATTTAAATTATGTAGGATTTAGTATATTCATCCATTTTCTCCTACATTGAGGCAAAAAGAAAAAAATCATATACCTTATTGAATTCATATTCAATTTTTCATAAAAAAATGTTTACTAGTCATTTTTTAACCTCTTGTATACAATAATTGTGTCTTAAAATTCTACAAGTAAAATTTCAAAATATTGACTATTTTCAATTATAGAAATCAAAAATTGATTATTTGTGTAAATTTACTTCTTTTTTTTCCTTGCAAAATTTCATTGGATGCTTTTGTTCTAACGTGCGAGAAATGGGCCCATACAAAAGGAGAAGGGTGTACAATGGGCCCACGCGGACTTTGTTGCATGGCCCACTTTCTATGCATTTTCTGCTGGACTTATTATAAAGTGGGCCCATAAGGCCTTGACACTTATATTGCTCTTGCTGGAACCCAAATTGAATGATTCAAAAGCCCATCATCATAAGAAAAAGGTAAACAACCTTTTAAGTAGAATTAACATTTTAAAAAAATTAAGAAAGACAAGAATGTTAACATTCATTAGAATAAATTAATGCAAGTTAGTGATAAGTACTTTAAATATAAAATAAACATAATATACTTTGGGTCTACTTTAACACAAATTAAATAAAGACATAAGGATTAATGCCAACATCAATTTTAAAAAAAAAAACACCATTAATTTCCACCACTAACTAATTGGGAGATTCAAGATGGGACAATACAAGAGGAGATCTAATATTGATAATAAATAATTGAGATGTGTCTAGTTTAGATGTAGTACCAAGAAAATAAATATTACGAGGTTTAATTTAACTTTAAATTTTAGAAGCTACTTGAAGTAGTGAGAGTAGACCAAAATAAACAAAGAGTGTGAGATACTTAAGATGATTAGAAAGAGTTGCTTATTCTTCTTCTTTCTTAGTTGTATTTTCTGTATTGGATTTTTTCTTTCTGGCTTTCTTAGGGCCCTCCGTCTTCAGAACAGTCCACCTGGTCACTATGAATGATTTTACGTCAATAGAGTAAGTTATTCTTTAAGTTGTGCTCTTAACACGAAGCTAGGACAGCGATGCAAATGCTTATGAGTGCATTAACTAAATTAAACAGATACTCGCTAGTCTGAATTGTGACTAATATTAATCCAATGTCTCCTCAACTTTGACTAATAAATGATCTTTTGAAAAGTCAATTAAGTTAGTTTGATGTTAAATGTGAAGTGAGAATAAGTTTTTGTCTATCCCTATAAACTCTATATACTTTTGAAAAAGACAGAGTTAATGAGGACACTTTGGTTTTGTAAATCAAAGTGGTACATGAAGTAATGACACCTCCTAGCCTATGATCCTAATTGCTTAGCCTCATTTAAGACTCAATTGTTTTAATTTCATAGTTAAAATAAGTGAGTTGAATTTTGAATTCAAAAATTATATTTATATTCAAATGTTTAAAAATATCGACTACAAATTAGAAATTCAAATTTTAGGAGAAAAAAAGATTATTTCATAGTTAAAGTTTAACCTTGATAAAGTTTGACCTTGTGAGGTTCAAACTTTAAGCAAAAATATCTGAGTTTGTCATTAAGCTTTAGACATGATTTTTATAATTTCAATGGCATATGTTAAAAAGTCGATCTTGGAGTAGCTAAATTTATAAGTTGTGCTCATTGTGGCTACAACTTAAATGATGGTTCTTAATGGACTATTTGTACGCAGCCCGCTGGGCCGTTCGTCCTATTTCAGGAAATTGAGATTAGGTATGATTAGTAAAGATTCGTTTAATTAAACATTAAACAGAAATAAACAAAGGTGAGTTTACATAAATTAAATAGTGTAACAAATTAGTAACTATTTTTTCTATTATTTTTTTAATTTACAAAGTTCTTTAAAAAATATGATTATAAGGATACATTAATTCAGTTTCAGATTCAAACATTAGAATTCTTATATATCAACAAGTAACATTTAAATCATGATACATTGAACATAAAAATAATTTAAGAATTAAAATTAATATATTCATATTTGAAATTTTTAGAAATGAGTGATAATAATGAAAAATATGATAAATAAAGGAATATAATTAAGTAATTTTTTCATAAATAAATTATTTCAAAGTATAAGAAATTATAATTTTTTTTCATAATTATGTTTATTAATAAGATTCTCAATTACTTTATAGTTTTTAAAATTCTAATTAAAATAATCATAGTGAAAATTTGACTTCAATTTATATTCTTAAATATTTTTTTTTAGCTGAATCGCAATAATTCATTTAATATGGATTTACGACTATTATTTGCAAAATTATCTTGCTTACTAAGCAAGCAACATTTAATCGCCACGTGTCCCATCGTCAGATTCCTCGTTTACCCCGCAATTTACACGCAATCCATCTCTTCGTTCCTCAAGAGTTGCGTCATTCGTCTGAATTCGAAAAGATAACTCACGAAAAATATGGGTGGCGGAGGAGCATTCAGAGCAGCGGCGAAGGTCGCCGGAATCACCGTCGCAAACAGTGGGTTCCGCTCTGTGTCGGCGGAGCATCCAGTTTATGCGGCCGCACGCAACGTCGCCCGACCGGTGTCGATCTCCGGTTTATCGTCATCATCGGAAGATGTCAAGTCCGGCGTGGTCAAGGCATCTAGCGTGGGCGCATCCGATGTGTCGCATGTGCAAAAGGTGGTTTCTGATTTTGATGACTGGGAGATGGCTGGCGGAGAGGAGGAAATGATGGTTAATACCGGTGAGCCGCTGCCAAGGGTCGTATTTGGTGGAGCTCCTTCTCTTCAGGAAGCTGCAGAGGCTACTTCTGATCTCAAAGACGCTCTCGAAAAGTACAGTATAACTAATTTTTCCTGCAATTTACTGTGCTATTGTTTTTTTTTTGTTTGGCCTGCAATTTGTATTGCTTTATCAATTTATTGTTCCTTATTGTGCTTAAAATATGTAGCATCTGTTGCTAGTGTTTATGCGAAGTATAAAACTGCAAGTCTTATGTGTTCTAAGTCACCACTCAGGGATCTGTCATGTAGTTATTTTTTGTAAAACTTAACAACGTTTGAGTTATTACTTAGTCGTTTGTTTCGATCGGCAAATACAGTTACAATTTTTGAAGAATATGCTTTGTCAATTTTTTGCTCAACAGTTTTTCTGCACATTAGAATCAAATGGGACATGGTTTAGCAAACTTGCTGTAATGTTCGATTCTATGTTGCCTCATTTTAATGTAGCTTTGGATTATTCCATATGAACCGAACTTTTGAAAATATGCACCCTGGTATAGCATTTGTTGTAGCTTTGCATTATCCTAATATGAACTGACTGCAAATATGCCCCCTGGTATTGCATTTGTTGTGCATGTATATTACTCTCTCCATTTCAATTTATGTGCCACTGTTTGAACTTTGATAGGCATGGAGTTTAAGAATTTAGGGAAGGCTGTTATATGTACCAAATTTCCCTCATTAAATTCGTTTGAGTACTTACAACACATTTGGAATTGGCTTATTTTAGGTGCTTTTAAGTCAATAACTTTTAATCAGTTTTGAAGTGTTTGGATAAAGTTAGAAAATGCTTATAAGCATTGATTTTTGTAAGGCAAAATAATAAAAATAAGCCAAAAGTCATAAGTTAGAAATCCTAACATATGACTTTTGACTTATAAATCACAAGTCAAAAGCCAATCTAAACCGGCTCTTACTTTTAGCTGAGTTTTCTTTGTAGTAAAGTGTTAACGTGGGATCCAATAAGGGATGAAATTAGGATCATGTCACTAATAGTTGCTAAATAAGGAAGAATGACATTTCTTTGGGATTGACTAAAAGGAAAGGATGTTACAAAAATTCGGACAGAGTGAGTATTAAGCAAGGGAAGTAAAGTAAGAGCCTATTTGGATTGACTTATTTTGAGGCCTTTTGGGTTACTTCAAAAAATGGGCCCTTTCAATTTATTCCATGTCATAAAATGCTCATAAGTACTATAGTTGGATGAAACTGCCAGAGTCCAAATGCGCCCTTCTGTATGACAGTGTCAATGAAGAGGGGAACTTAAGTTTTGGACCTGGATAGGTAAAGGGAAAAATGAAAAAGAATTTGTCATCATACTTCCATCAACCTTTAACCTTTAGCCCCTAGCTAGAAGGTTAATGATCTGGGATACAAATGGATATTGGACTTAGGTTGCATTATAGACTTCTCAATATCACTCTGCTGTTATATTTATCCAGCAGATGTTTATCTGCTCTAATTGATGACATGAGCAACTACATAGTGTGAATTCAAAACTCTTCTTAAATTTTCAGGGTATATTTGTCCGAACCTGCTAATGAATATGGAGGATCTTGTATATCCAGCTCAAGCTTATCGCCCGTCTCCAAAGCCTGTGTTGTCAGCGAGACTTTAGTCACAAAGTCTGTGCCGAAACATGCTATGAAGGCATTTAGGTTACTAAATGAAGTGCCTGCCGCTCAGGTTTTCTTCTTTGTCATATATATTTATAAGTTCCCTTAGTTTTCTGTTGTATGATCATGTTATAGAAACAGGATAGAGCAATTTTTTCTTTCAATCTTTTAGTATAAGCCGTCACTAGGGTGAGGAGCGAATATGAGAATTTTCAATTTCACCACATAAGAAGATCCAGTCAATTAAATTAAATATTGCAGTTATAACATAAAAGTGGAACTATATAGACTAGGCCCTAACCCTACTTGTGGAATTTCCTCAAACGGGGGCTGTTTTCTTGGAATTGTTAGTGATGAGAAAATTTAGAACTCACCATATTTGTGACTATGCAGCGTGATATAGCTCATTTGATTTTTCTATAGGTACTCCTCTCTAGATGTTGAGCTATATTTGAGTCGAGTCCTATGTTGAAGATACTTGTGTTAAATTTATGATGCGGCAACTGGTTCTCAATGTCGAGCTAACCTAAAACTTAGGATGTGGTAGACATCCCTCCTGTGGTTCTCGTGCTAGAGATTTCTTAAACCTATGTTGTAATATTCTATCGTGTCGAGAGTTGAGTTTAGTTGTTATATTCAATTTTGTTGGTTGGGGGAAGGCTGGTGTTATTAGCTTTCTTTCTTAACATTTTAGCACAAGGTGTGAGCATAAAGTGTCTTCGATGGGTTCAGGTGCTATAGATCTACAAGTCAAATCCCTCCAGTAATATTATGCATTTTTTTTGGTGTCAATAATGTTGGCATCTGAGGATACAGTAGACACTCATAATAAATTCATGAAGCTCTTAGGAGTGTCGTCGTCGTAGTGTCCGGAGGTTTTGAGTATTCCAGATATGCTAATGTTGACTTCATTTTTCTCCCTCTCAGGGCGTCGTTGTGTCAATTGTTTCTGACCAAAATGTGTGGAATGCAGTACTGCAAAATCCAGCCCTGCAAGATTTTCTTGAGTCACACAAAACCAGTGAGAAATGTATGCAATTAATTTTCTTCAAATTTCTGATAGTGTTCAAGCTTCTTACTTACCTTCCCATTAATGCAGGTGCATCATCCTCAGACTCGGATCAAATGATCAATGAATCTGATGCTGACTCTGATTCTGTTTGTCAGTCATCCCCAAGGAGTGCGTTTTCCAAATCTGAGTCGGAAGAGTCCAAATCCGGGAACTCCTTTACAGCCTTTTTTCAGAATGTCAAGCAAACAGTGGTTGATATGATGAACAGCTTGTCAGATTACTTTAACAATCTCTTTGGAGGCGACAAGTTTTTCATTGATGCTGATGGAAGTGCTAAATTAGGCGCTGTGGAAAAGACTCTGGGAGCATCTTTCATGGCTTTGGCAGTCATGGTTATGATGGTGGTTGTCTCAAAACGCGGTCAATCATGATTTCTCTAAATTTGTTACTATTTGAATTCGCCGAAGTTACATGATTTAAGTGTTACAGTTTCTTCTAAAATAGGTACTAAGGGTTTCGTTGAGGGTTTTTGGCTGGGTAGGTCTGTGCCAATGACTTTTGGAAGTGGCTTGTAAATAAAATAAAGTCATTATAACAGACATCAAATGCTTCATCTTTCTCTGAATTTACGCTACTCTATTAAACAATTGCATTCAACTGTGTTCTGTATTCTTTTTTTGTGGTACAAAATGTACAAACAATGATGCTATGTACATAGTTCAAACTTTACAGTATCACCTTATGTTGCTTCCAGCATAGTCAAATACAAATGAAAAACATATTTCATAGTAGCGCGTTGAGGTTTCTTTCTGATGTCAGCATGTTTTTGAACCACTTAGCAGAGGATTTTGGTGTCCTAGTCAGATTATTCTTGAAGTCTACATAGTATAGTCCAAACCTTACAGTATAACCTGAGTTCCATTCCCAGTTATCAAGTAGTGACCAAACAAAGTAACCCTTGATATTGCAGTTGTCTTCCCTGTATTCGTTTGATATTTTCCGTTAAATTTGATGTAAGATCAGAATAAAAATGCACTAAGTTGAAGTTTTGAGCACCTTATAGCAGCAGAGAGATTTGAGAGATAGTCTCTGTGGTAAGTTATTCTTCTGTCATCTTGTAAAGCAACGTTTAACGCTATGTGGGATTTGTTAGGTTCATCCATACCTGAAATCAAGAACTGATTTTTGTTATACATGTTCTGTTTGTTGCTTATGCAGGATGACATTACTTACCATTTTCAGTAATTATCACCAACGGGTTTCCATATTTATCTTTGATGTAATTCATCAGCTTCCGAATGCCCCATGGGACGATGCGTAGCCAACCGGATGCAGCCTGCAAGAAGACATGATCCTTAGGAGAACGATTACCACTTGCAAATATACAATCAGGGCATACCTTTTCTCCAATTGCGACTCCACGCCTGAAAGCTGAAGTAACAAAGGTGATCAGTTGATGCTCTTTGACTTATTGTCCAATTGAAATAGTACCTATTTTTGATATCTTACGGGTAGTTATCACAGCAGAGTCGGAGTAAGCATCGTGCAACATGAACTTCATAATCCTTGCTCTATCATTGCGTGCATATAGCGTGGTATAGTGATTGATGCCAAGAAAATCGATAGATCCCTTCAGCAGTTTTGACTCCTGTGGACTGATCTTGGGCAGTCTTTTAGCCACTAGCTTCTGCATTGAAAGAGGATAATTCCCAAGGAGAAGTGGATCAAGGAACCTGAGTCACTTTGTATTTGTTATATCGGTACGTTACACTCAATTTTCTTCAAACTTTATACACACTATTAGAAATACATGACTAAAATTACCAGCCAAGTCCAAATTCTATCGCTCTACTAGCAGCAGCTCTGTCCTCTTCGCAATCTGAAAGTGGCTCGTACCATTTAGAATCTAATGCTATCCCCACTTTGCCTCGTTGACTTGCCTGGAATCAGTGGCGAAGCAAAAAAAGTAAATCGCTAAAGGTATTCAAGATATAATATATATGTATAACTAGTAATTTTTGACCTATGTACACAGTATGATTTTCAGACTCGTCTGTTCAAATGACCACCCTTCACTCCATATAGGTACGACACTACCTGGAATACTAGGTGAATAAGAACAGAATATCCATACACTATTTCACCTTCCTTTTTTTAAACTCAGGAGTCATCAAATCTATCAAATAAGTTTTTTCTGTTGAACTAAATTACCTTGAACATTTTGTGGTAAGCATGATAAGCAGCAGCATGAGACAACAGAATGTTATGTGCTACAATATATGGCTCAACGGACGATTTTCCTTTCCTGCAGAACATGTGCAAAAGAATAGAACACCTTCCCGGAGCTTGAACTCCCAAGTCATAACCTTGAATTGTAAAACCGTGAGGCTTGTTAAAGGTGATCCAATGCTTCACTCTATCCCCAAACGCTTCAAAACAAGTAATAGCATATCGTTCAAATTCCTTTCTGCGATGAAATAGAGTTTATCAGCTCGAAATTTGTACTTCACTTATGCACTAGACTGAAGGGTGATCAACTGAACACTGCGACTTTTGAACACTCATAATGAAATTCTTAGCTTCGCCACTGTCAAGAAGATTGTAAGCTAGTTAACATACATACATTATTCGATTGCTCAAAAATCCCTCATACGTATCTTCAAGCTTCTGTGGTAGATCCCAGTGAAACAGAGTTACATAGGGTTGAATTCCTGATCATGTTACAATAATAAAATAATTATTTCATATAAGATTAGATTTTCAGATAGCATGTTAATATTTTAACAGAACCTTTTTCTAGTAAGGCATTTATGAGATTGTTGTAGTATTCAATTCCTTCTGGATTTGGCTCCCCAGTTCCATCTATGACATATGAATGTTACACGTAAAGTTCGGAAGCAATGCATAAGAAAAATACCTTCAATAAAGAGTTTAAGTTATATACATCAGTTACCAATGTGGAAAATTACATAGGTTATTTATCGTCCACTACAAAGATAGAAGTAACCTGTTCCGTTACACTGATGATGTATATTACTTAAACTCATCGATAAATTAAAGAGCGGGGAGAAATTCTTACTTGGGAAAATTCGTGTCCAAGAAATTGAGAATCTATAGGCATCCATTCCTATATTCTTCATCAAGTCTATGTCATTCTGTAAAATATTGTCAAAGTCACCTCGTACTAGTTAGTTAAATAACGACAAATTTTAATTTTTTTTCAAAAAATATCTTTGGTCAGTGACAAGAGGGTCTATTATTTATTTATTTTTTGTACATAGAGAATACTCTGATGTGGAAGCAACTGTTATTCTTATCTTATAAAGATGATAAAGTCCCATTTGTTCTATTTTTTTTTAAAATAATTTAAATAGTCGGTGAATAATTATGAAATGATTAGGTCAACTTGTGTTTCTAATAAAGTTTAATATAGTGTTCATATTAAGTGAATTGTTGCGATTTTACCTGAAAACGATGATATTGATCAACTGCTGTGTTTGCATTGCTGAAATCCAGTATTCTTCCTATACAATTAGAAAAACAGATATATATCTAACTGCTTAAACGTTTAGACGAGATGATCACATATTTAGACGAAATGGTTACAAGTGAATTATTACCTGGTCTCTTGATGAAAGTATCCCATATGCTAATTCCCTTGTTTCCTTCATCCACAGCACCTTCAAACTGCAAAGACCAAAAGAAACATGGAATGTTTAGATTAGACCAGAGACGGATTTAGAATTTAAAGTTTATAAGTGCTGATATAAGTAGAGAATCTGAGTCAAAGCTACTGAATTCTACGACGTAAATATAGGAAGTTGATAGTACCTGATAAGCTGAAGAAGCAGTTCCAAAGATGAATCCCTCTGGAAAATCAGAACGGTTGATGGACTCAGAAATCACTAATACAAATGAGAGACAGATGATGAAGAGGGAAAATATGATCTTCATGGTGGTTGAGGAGTCTTATTAGTGTAAATAAGGGGGTAATTAAAATGTCAAAAGTTTGGTTTAGGTGGTGTTATTATACAAAAAAAGTGTAAAATGCTAGAGTTTTAATATAAAAAAACTTTTGTAGATTTATCTTCAACAAGTAGGCAAAATATTTGTAGTTTTATGTTAAAACTTTGGTTGGACAGGGGAAAATGCTAATTTAAGGAAAAGAAAAAGAAAAGTGTTGGAGGCAAGAAAGAAAATGCGACAAATTTAGTAGTTCAATTGGTTGACTGACGGTACTTTCAAGTGAAATTTTAATTTTCTATTTTATAATCTTTTCATTTTCTAGAGGAACCATTTTTCTTGTTTTCATATTAGAAATTCGATACTTATATAAAATTAAAAATTAATTCAAAGTCATTGTAAAATTTAATAAAAAAAGAAAATATTTTTACTATTGTTATTTTCATATTCAAAATTCGAAATCAAAATTTGTGAATTTAATATATCATTTTCAAACTTTCGCTTACACGTAGGTTGATATGAGAGTGACACGTGTTAGCACTCACCGATTGAATTCTTGTGCCTTTGCCTTCACGACTATTATTCCTCTCATTTTGTTTCAACTCTCAGCATCAGAGTAAACTTCAAGGTTCTACTTATCTTTGGTGACGATAGTAACTCAAAGACAAAACAGGAAAGTTCGGTATACTAAAGCTTTCGTTATCGTTATGTGTAGAGTTCGATGAAGAATTCGATTATAAAAATCTACTGTACGTAACCTTATCTTACATTTCAACCATATTTCCAAGACTCATGACAAAATGTAAATATATATATATTTACACTTTTAGGAAGAAATTGTCATGGCGTTTGAACCATTTTAAATTATTCATTAATTATTATATTATGGAAGGGATAAGGAAATGGAATGTAGCTATTATTGATGGGATTCGAGCACTTCATTTCAAGTTTTCATTTGTGAAAATCGAAAAACATTTAATAGTGTGATCTAATAGTCAATGAAGTGGACTGATGATTCTGCGGTTTTAACATCAAATAGCTAATTGATTTCTGTCTATCTCATTCTATATTAGCCTTAGTAAATAAATTACTTGATACATGTTATTGATAAAGATAATAAATATCTCGTTAAACAGTCAACATGTTTTAGCCTAAAATTTAGGAAAATTATGCCGATAAGCAATACATACTAATTAATTAGCTAACACATCTATAGTTTGAAATAATTATAGTTTGAGTTTGTATAGCGAATTGTATCAAATATACAAACACTGTAAATTGTATCGCGAATTATACAAATATTTTGCATGAATTGTATAGTGAAATATACAAACATTATACAAAAACTATGAATTATATATACAAATGCTACACGAATTTTATAGCGAAATATACAAACATTGTAAATTGTATAGTCACTTATACAAATATTGTGCGCAAATTGTATAGCGAAATATACAAACACTATACAAAAACTGTGAATTATACGTCGAATTATACAAACGCTATACAAAATCAGCGAACTATATAGCAAATTATAAAAATATTGCACGAAAATACAAAAATACTACAATAGTTATAATTACAAAATGTAATTATCCAAATCATAACTATGAAACATAATAAAATATATTTTGAACCGCTATATGCAAAAATTTCTCAAATTTTTCCTTTGTTGACTTCTTAAATATCACACGCCACTAAAAAATTCATCAATAACGTTAACAATTCCATTAATTACACCCATGTTGCATAAAGTTTCGTACAAGAATATTACTTATGAAATTTGCCAATCCAATCCATAAATCCATATATTTACGTAAAATTCATTTTACACTTTCTAGTGACGAATCCCTTAAGCAATAAAATTGTAACCTCTAAGTAAATAGCCATTTTGCCTTTAATAATGGTTTATTGGAAGTTAAACTAATATAAAAAGTAATCTATTTTGATGTTGAGAATATTATATAAAAATGTCTGAAATTTACTCGTACAACTAATATTATATAATTCTTTTGAACTTAATAATTTTAAAATCAATTCTAAAATAGTCGAACTTACAATAAAGATTATAATATCAGATGAATCATTACCGCAAGATATAAAGAGAAAAGCTACAAAAAGCATGATTGTTAACTGGGCTATTTGGGCACTTTGCCCCGCCCTGAAAATCAATAGTGGGCTGAAACCCAAGATTGGACCCGCATCTTTAACAAGTAAACGAATCTCGGCCCAATTTTAAAGTAGGGCTTCTCTTCTCTACTCTTATCTTATAAACCCTAATTTGCAGAACTTCATATGCCATTTTCCTTTAACACAGCCGAGAGAGAGAGAGGGCGGCGAAATGGGTCGTGTGATCAGATCACAGCGTAAGGGAGCAGGTTCCGTCTTCAAGTCCCACACTCACCACCGTAAAGGCCCCGCCCGGTTCCGTACCCTTGACTTCGGCGAGCGAAATGGTTACCTTAAGGGTGTTATAACGGATGTTATTCATGACCCAGGTAGGGGTGCTCCGTTAGCCCGTATCACTTTCCGTCATCCATTCCGTTACAAGCATCAGAAGGAGCTGTTCGTTGCGGCGGAGGGTATGTACACTGGTCAGTTCGTTTACTGTGGGAAGAAGGCAGCGCTCATGGTTGGCAATGTGTTGCCACTCAGATCTATCCCTGAAGGAGCTGTTGTTTGTAATGTTGAGCACAAAGTTGGTGACCGTGGTGTTTTTGCTAGGTGCTCTGGTGATTATGCTATCGTCGTCAGTCACAATCCCGATAATGGAACCACTAGGTACACGTAATCAATCCTTCTGTTTCATCTTTTTTTGTGTAGATTTTGGATCATTTTTGCTAACTGTTGCACTGATTTCTATCTAATTTGTACATAGAACTGGTTATCTTATTAGTTTGAGCAGTAGAATCTCTACTTATGCATATCACATTTCTTAAAATTTATTACAGCTTGTTTGGTTGGTTGTCACCTATTGTATAGTACTCATGTATTGTGTTGTTAGCGTAAATACAATGTTCGCACTTTAACTGGTAACTTTGCCTCCGACTTGGGTTCGAGCTGTGGAAACAACATATTGCAGAAATGCATGGTGTAAGGCTGCATAGGATACATTCTGATTTTGCACTTCCCCAACCGTGTATAGGGGAAGCTTAGCACTCCAGGCTACCCTATAACCATCCCCTATTCTTGTAGGTTTATCCTGTTAATTATTGACTTGTGGCAGTGTGACTAAGAAAAATGATTCGACAATACTAGGCAACACATCATGATACAATATAGTGTGAAACTATATGTAATAACCTTCCAAACAAGGTGTTAATGGTTCTTGATCATTCTTTGGTGACTGTTTGTTCATACTTGCCTTGTGTATTAATGGAACCTGAAAATCTGCTTTATATTGTATCATCAACTAAGAGGCTATAATGTAGGAACTTGGAAGGTAACCCAAAATTGACTATAGGTGTTTATAATGCTACAATCCTATTACTTCTCTATGTGATGTCTATGTTCTATGGTGTTTAATAATCTTTCTCTCCAGGGATTTATTAGTATTATGTGATGATGGAGCTGTTTTTATTTGGGAAGATGCTTTAATTTTGATTAGTTTTACTAGAACAAGCACTTGTGTAGATTAGAAGCTTGACAGTGACTTCAAATGTCTGGTTTTGCATTTTTCTTTTCTATAAGCATATCTTGAACCCTGTTTGATACACTGAATTTCTGTTTGTGCCCATATGCTTGTTGAAGGACATTGTCTTGTCCCATGGTTGTATCCACTTAAGAATGGAACTTGCTGTTTGAAAGTGAATTTGCTGCTATGTTGTGTCCTTTGGGTTTAAACCAGTTTCTGATAGTTTAGTCTCATTAGGTTTATGGTTGATTTAGACTTGAATGTCTTCCTTGATGCTAAAATATGTGATTGTCGGTGTGCCATTGGCAATATGATGAACCTAATGCATCCTTTCCTGTGACGAGCTGATACAACTTTGGTTCCCAACTACAGCAGTTCTTATACTTTGTCTTCTTATTCTTAATGAATTAATGGGGATACATTTAACCTTTCCTTTGATTTTATTGCTACATTACTACTTAATCTTTTGTTTCACTCAGTTGGCACATACCTTGACAAGTTTGTTGAAGTGTTAATTTCATTCGTTTACCTTTGACAGGATTAAGCTCCCATCAGGATCGAAGAAGATTGTGCCAAGTGGGTGTCGTGCCATGATTGGTCAGGTAGCTGGAGGAGGACGTACTGAGAAGCCAATGCTCAAAGCAGGTAACGCATACCACAAGTACAGGGTAAAGAGGAACTGCTGGCCCAAGGTTCGTGGTGTTGCTATGAATCCTGTGGAGCATCCTCATGGTGGTGGTAACCATCAACATATTGGTCATGCTAGTACTGTTCGTCGTGATGCACCACCTGGGCAAAAGGTTGGTCTTATTGCTGCAAGGAGGACTGGTCGTCTTCGTGGTCAAGCTGCTGCCACAGCTGCAAAGGCTGAGAAGGCTTAAAAAGTTTACTTTATCGCCGTTTTCATCTATTTGTTTCCGTGTCAGTCTTTTCAACTATTTGAGTGCTGAAATTATACTAAATTTTGGTTGGATATTCAGTAGTAAGTTTTGTTTGAGAAAACCCAAATCTGGACAAGTTTGCCGTTTAATGTTATGACTCATTTAGCTCCTACCTTCTTCCGTTTTCCTTGATCTCATCATTTCTTAATTCTGTCTTGCATAAACTGTGATGCTGTCTCCTGTTATTTCTGTATTGTGAATCGCGATGCTTCTTTATCTGGTTGGCAAGAAATAATCCATTCTTGACCAGCTCGTTCCCTTGAAGCTATAGCAAGTGTGTTGCTCTTTTGTGTTTCTTCTTCATAACCCTTTTCTCGTTATGTTTTGGAGTACACTGGAGCAGCTATATTTATTCATTATTCACCCCCATGAACAGTCTCATATATAGGGATGGCAATGGGGAGGGGCGGAGGCGGGTTTAATGTTATGTGGTGCGGGTTGAAATAATTATTTTTAAAATTAATGTGGGGTGGATTGTGGGTTTAAAAAATCAAATAGTAATTCGAAAAAAATTAAATATTTGTAATTAGTAAAAATCAAAGATATAAATTTTTTATATTAAATATTGACTTTAATTTTATTTTTTTTCTAAAATTTAAATTATTCATGTCCGATAAATTATTAGTTGTAAAAATGTTAATTATAAATTTTTAATTAACGATTAAAAAACAATTGTTGAAATGTCAACTAAAAATAGTAAATTAGTGAAAAATTTTAAAAAATTATAAATTATAATTTTTCATATTAAATTTAATTAAAAAATAAAAAAACTTAAAAATTTAAGCGGGGTGGGACGAGTTGAAAATGAAAAAAATCACCGGATGGGACGGAACAATTGCGGGTTAAGCTCAACCCGCCCCATTGTCATCCCTACTCATATAGCTTGTGGGATTGGCTCGAGTTAGAAGGAAAATTTATCCCACATTTTATGCTCTTAAAGCCTACTGAAAATGATTTTTACACTTTGAAAAGCTTAACTATTTAGTAGACGATACTCTTTTCTGTTTCTGTTGAAACGTATGAATCTTTTAAACCGTGGTCTAAATAATACATTTGAACAAATTCAAAAATTTTATGAGAGAGGATGGTGATTTAATATTTTATCCGTAAGATTGAATAGTGTATGAATAAATATTTAACTCGAGCCTAAAATTATTTGGACAACTAATTTTTAAAGGGTTAATTTGCATAAAATTATATCTCCATATCATATTTTAGTTATTTTCTTTTCAACATATTATATTTATTATATTCAAAGGATGATTCGATAAATCTTAATTTTTCTGTCAAGTCAACAAGGGAAAATAAAAATAGTCGGAGAGAGTATAAACTTTGACTAATATTTTCAAATGTATATTTTCATTATATCGATAAGAAACAAATTATAATCAATAATATTTTCCTTATAATTTTTAAATATCTATATTTTTCACTTTAAAATATTTATTTAATTTAATGTTAAAAATTAGTGAAGACTTTCGAAGGGACAACTAAAATAAGTGGGCAATTAGCTATATTGTGGGCTTACCATTTAGCCCATTGGACTGCTATTGGTAAGCCGACTTTACAGAAGTCTCATTTTAAGAAACAAAATCAACGTCATCGTCTAGAAATCTCTGTAAAACCCCGGCGGTCTTATGGCTTTGCGAGCAGCGACGACAGCTGCAACGGCGGCGGCGACGGCACCGCGAGGTTTACGAGCTCTGTTATCTACTATTTCCTCAAACTTTCCGTTCAATCCGCCATCAAAGCAAGATGGGAAACCGCCACCAGCTGAACCATCCACCAATCTCTTCGTTTCTGGTACATTCCTATTTCGTTCTGTTTCCTCAAAAGCTTATAATTTCTTCTCCCTTTTTTTTAGTTCTTTACTTGTATTGCAGAATTTATGACTATTTTCCGACTCAGAGTCCCTTTTTTTGCTTAACCGTTGATTTTAATTGATAAAATAAAGATGTCTTTTGGTTTGCATTTAGATGCTTAGTGAGTATTTTTGCATGTATGCAATCTTGATTTACAATTTGTTATAGTTACTCCACCTTCAATGATAATCATCTTTGCTAAACAAGCAGAGATTGTGGCATAATATGTTTGTTAACATTTGTAGATCCTTAGCCATTTAAGTTTCCTCGAGGTCATGGCTGCTATAAAACTATCTAGTATTACAATTGAATCTTAAGAACCATAGTATCTTTCTAGAAAAATGTATACTAGCTGAGACATTGTATTCTTTCTATGGGAAAGGTGTCGAGTAGGAAAAAAGTTATCATCTTTTGCTATTAATAGGTAGTATGTTCAGTTCATCATTTTGTAGGTGCTTAACGAAAATATAACCCATTGAATCAACAATGTTGATGCTTCCATATTAATTGCAATGTTGAGCTTTATTTAACTCTCTTGAAATCTTCTTGATACAAATATATTTCCGTGACTGATTTTTTCCTTGTCAATGTTAAAGTTGAGAAGTAGTTCTTTGTTAAAAATTAGAATTGGTTGGTCAAAGCTCCTTTTTTGATAAGTTACGTCACATTGTTTGATTTTTGGCTATGGAGATTCACATAAACTAAAGCTTCTAGGTTCTACACAGCACACACTTTTCAGGGAGCATCTTTTTTTATTTTTTGGGGAGAATTTAGTCTCCTATCGTATCACACATTTTGTTGTTAGCGTCCTAGAAGATTTGTATGCAAGTTGCTTGTAATTTATGTTCAGCAGCCAGAATGTAATAGAAGTTGGTTCATCTTGAAGCTTGTATCTCAAATAGGCTCTGTTTAATGTCACTGGAATCCTGAAATGATTTCTGTATTTGTCCTATTTCCAGGGCTTAGCAAACGCACTACCTCAGAAGGGCTTCGAGAAGCCTTTGCAAAATATGGCGAAGTGGCCCATGGTACATTTTACTTATCCTCATGCATACAAATTACGGTAAGAATACATTTGGAAGGAAGTATACTGATTGTATCATTTTTGCTTGTTCTGCAGCCAGAGTGGTGACTGATCGGGTATCTGGTTATTCTAAAGGTTTTGGGTTTGTTAGATATGCAACCTTGGAAGATGCTGAAGCTGGTATTAAGGGCATGGATGGCCAGGTGAGTTGTGTCATGGACACCAGCGTACATCTTTTTCCATTTATGGGAAATTTACTTAAGGCCCTAATCTTAGTATTAAAAGCTATGCTTATTGTTATGACAAAAACAAGTGTACTTATTTTATCCATTCTTTCTTCATTTTATGGTGGAACTTATATTTTGGAAAACCTTATATGTTAGTAATTGGACTTACTAATCAGAATATATTTTTTTTTTGGGTGAACTTTCTTGACTGCCCTCTATAAAAATCTTGCTAACGATTAAAAATATCTTCAGTCACCTGAGAGAAAAGAACATTACAGTTATGGATTGAGTAGTAAAATATTTAACTAACTCTTACAAAATGATGACAATATGACGCAATGTACTGACATGGATTTTGAACTTCTCAAATGTTGTCTTCCTTTCTATAGGCAAAACTCTTTATCTTATTCTGTAGAAAATGTGGTAAGCTTGAATATACTACAAGGTAACATTGAAATGCAAGGGGATATTGAAATGATAGAAAAGCTTTACACGGCTTCAAGTATCCTACAAATTAAAACGGAGCATATCTTTCAACCTTTTTTATCAAGCATAAGTCAGTTTTTTAGAGTGTATCATGCATGTTTCAGTAATTATTATAAGTAAACATGTAATGCTTTATGTTGAATCTATGACTATATTTATGAGACCAAGTTTGCAAGGTTGGATTGGACTTGCTCTGTAAGATATAATGCCCTCATCTTGCGTATACTTGGAATTTTAGTTAGTCATGGATGTTTTAGTGAATATTATGTCAGACATGTTATGATAAATTTCTTTAGTGCTTTCTAAATGCATGACTTTAGCATGTCATTTATTTGTGGTTTTACACAAAAGAGAATGCATTATGGAGGCTGGATGTCAAAGAAATAATTTTGCTATGTTATCCCAAACTCAGAAAGTTCAGATATATTCATTGCACTCGATTGTTGAACTCGTCCAGATATACTCATTACGGAGGGTTCTCAAGTTTGCATTTGATTGTTGAACTCGTTCTTTTTGCTTTTTTTTAGTTGGAGCCATCACTGACTATGGTTTCTTAAAAGAGAAATGGCAACCACTTTCTGAACAAATAATTTATGTTGCATATAATTTTTCATTTGTTGGATTGCCTGCCGTTTTTGCCAATTTAAGAACTCCAGTAATTTTTCATGCTTCATATATAGCTTCATGAACATCCTTTTCCCATTCTAGTGATGCAATTGTAACCTTAAATTGTTTATGATATAGGTGTTAACTTGCTTCGGGAAAGGGGAGAGTTAGTAACTCCTAGTTCCCAACTTCCCATTGGTGCCGTGGGGTATTAAGGCTGAATTTTGTGAAAAAGTGCATCACAATAGCTGAATTCTGTGGAAAAGCTGATCAATAACTCTCAGTCTCACTAGATTGATCCGTTGGCAGAGATACAAATTTCATTAAGGAGATTTAAAAGAAAATGCTCTTGTGTGTATAAGGGATTAAAATATTTATATGTATAAAAAGTTTTTTCACTCATACACTTGATAAATGTGATTGCCAGTGGTTTGGTGGTATACTCCCCCTTCTTTTCTAATCGATCATTTGATTCTTTAAGTTGCTAAAGGATGGCTGTCTAAGATATGTCATTCTTGTCTGTTATTTAATCTCTTTTTTCTTTTGTAGTTTCTTGATGGATGGGTTATCTTTGCGGAGTATGCAAGACCAAGACCACCACCTTCCTCAACGCAGAACAATAGTACAGTACCGGGCTATGGCAATTACAATATACCATCATATGGCAGGCAATAAGATGTAAAATTTGGAGCAGTTCATCGCGATTTAAGACACGGCTTTCATCATACAAAGGAAGCACCTCTTTGCTGTATACTAAACACCCTTCATTCTTTTGGGAAGTGAAATCATCTGGGCCATGGATTTAACTTGGATGTAATAAACATGTGATGTATTAGAAGCTTAATCTTTTATGAAAAAGACTTATTACTTTTGAAGATTTATGTTTCAGTATTTGGCTAAGATTGAAGTGTTTATTGAGTGTTAAGAATGATTTTGACATTATGACATATAGACTGGGATAGCATGTGCTCTCTTTCTATCAAAGATGTTTGATTTCCAATTTGCATCCAATCTATAAATATCTGGTGAGAAGTAAGACACGCAAGTTACTTTCTTCGTTTAAAAATAATAATTTACTTTCTATTTTAGTCTATTTTAAAAAATAATTAAATGACCTTTTTTTTTTAGAATATTTTAATTTTAATTTTTCACGTGGCATGTTTAAAGTCATAAAATTAAAGGGCATTTTAATATATTTGACATAATTTTAATTTAGGTCATCCTTTTTAAACGGAGGGAATATTAATTTAAGCAAGTGTTCCGTCTCTTTCAAAAGTTTACATGGTTTTGCGGGGGAAATTAATGTTGTTTTCTTGTCCCTTCATACTAGATCTTTCTTGTTTCAATTTATTTGTCTGATTTTATCTACTTAAAAAAATAAAGAAGACTGTTGAACTATATGATCTTGAACTAAAAATATGTTGAATATACCAAATGTTTAATTAGCTTACCCCTTCGATCTTAAATATATTTTATGAAAAATTAAAATTAACGAGTTGTCATTGTTGTGAAACGAATTAAAAAGGGAAGTAAAATAAGACGGATGGAGTATTATTATTGGTCACAGGTGGCTAAAGATGATTTATTTTAGTTAGAATGTATGTAGTAGGATATTGCCTTCATTGACAAGTAAAGTTGATGTTTGCTACTGAGAGTAACTAATCTTTTAATTTCAGATTCTCATTTAATGAAAAACAAGTGGTTTGTTCCATTTAACCCATGTGGCACTAACTTGTAAGTATCATTGTCTACCATGCTGTGTCATTGTGATTGATAGGTATACTCCTTTTGTTTTAATTTATTTGATATCGTTTAATTGGATGTAAAAAATTTAGAAAGGACTTTAAGATTTAACAGTATCTATGTACTTAATTGTCTAATGTAGCAGTTAATTGTTTGCAGAGTGGGTTGCCATTTGCCAAGTGCTAAAATTTAACGATGGTTATGTTGAGATTAGTCAATAAAAATTATATTATATAGTGTAATTTTTTAATAGAAAAATAAGAAGTATTATAAAAATAAGTAGTGAAGATTATGCATGTTATTATATATTGTATTAAAAATAATACAAATATACAAAGTGAGGTATAAATGACATGATTGTCATTTGCCCTTTTTATCCCGGGATTAGTATACCACCCAAAAGGAGGGATAACTTATCCCGGTACTATTTGTTAATCCCAAGATAAGTTATCTCACATTTGTCAATCAAACAACCATTTAAGCGTCACTAACTTTTTATCCCTGGATTATATTTTGTTTTCCTTCACACCAAACGACCCCCAACTATGTTAGCTAATTAACTAGTATATGTTTGTTTATCCGGATAAATTTTTCTTATTTTTATGTAACGTTAATGTTTATTTTGAGTTTATGGGCATTAACATGGATATCCACTTACTAATGTTGTGATGGGCAGATGGTCCATGCGAATTCAAATTAATCAAATTTTTATACAAATGTTATATATCGAGTGAGAAGCTAAAAGAAAAACGTAGATATTTACTTGCATTGGGAAGATCCAAATTCCTTATATAACTTTTTAAAAATATAATATTTCCTCACTTGGTCATGTATCATAATTTCTTTTTTAGTTCGTTCCAATAAGAAAGTCATGAATCATGATTACAAATAATTTAACTTCAAGTTACTTATTTTATTCTTAATACGATGATTTATAGTCATACAAATATCAATAAGCTATTTTAGACCATCAGTTCTCCTTGCTTAGCTTGCTATGTTGATTTAATAGCAGCTCCAATTCCTTCATCGGTATGGGATCTCTTCTAGAAAAAATGGAATTGATCTTAAGTACTGTACTTATTGTATTATTGTTGTTGTTACCGTCTTTTTTTCATTATTTTTAACTTCACTTCTTTATTATTGTATTTTTCTTTTACATAATACTTTATCTAAGACAAGGATATATCGAAGAACAATTTTTCTATCATGTCAAATCCACTTATGAAATTACATTGGATATGCTATTATTGACTTCGATTTTATCCTACTCATTTTACTTTTTCTGTTCTTGACCCCGAGTGTGAACCAATTAGTCTTGAGCCTTTAGAAATTCTTTCTCTTTTTTTTAAATTTTTTTTTTTTAATAATACTCAAATACGACAACATAAATTGACCCTTTCATATTTAGGTTATTACAAAAAGAATGTTATTTTACTATTATTAAAAACAATTTAATTTTTAGTGAAATGATTCTTAACCACACAAATATCTAAGAATTATTTTAGCTCATAAATTTAAAAAAAATTTATTTTTTTCTTAAATATCATGTCAAAATCAAATGATACAGATATGAATCAATTGATACGAGATGGGGAGACCAAGGACACTAACCACCAACTACCTTTGGGTCCCTCTGTTAAAACTCCAAACATCCAATAATTCAATCTCTTTTGGCCACAAAACAGGGGCAGGTAAGCTTTAAATACAAATCTTAATCCCATATTCCTAACTCTCTTTTACCCAAACAAACATGAAGTTCCTTCTGGAACTAATGGCTTGCTGTGGCTGTTCTTCTCGTTTGCCCCCACCTGAAGACATTGGGCCTCTCGTTCCTGGCCCGCCCCAGCCCGCCAACCGGAAGAACAGGAGGAGGAGGAGAGGTAGTGGTGGACCGCCGAATTCTGTTGGTTCCGTCCCTAATAATTGGAGGCCGTCACTTACTGTTATATCGGAAGACAACACTCTACCACCTAGAAATGTGAAGAGAAAAGTCGTAGCTACTTCCCCACCCGCCGCTAAACCCCGTCGTAGTTACGAGGAAACCAGGTAATTTGTTTGATCCTAAATATTTAGTGAGCTACTTATTAGTTGAAACTACAACAAATTTTATGTGCTGCTTTTGATTTCTTTTTATTTACTCTTTTATATTTTGAACCGATAATTTTGGTTTCACCTCTCATAATTTCTTTTTTATGTTGTATTTTTTCAGGAGAATTCCTGTTTCAGCTTTGGCGCCAGCTTTCTCCCCAACTCCTTTTTTATTTTAATTTTAGAATCTTTTATTTTCCTCTGTAACCTTTTGTACGTGCGTAGTTGTAATGAACGTACCATGTATGTATGTCATCAAAATGTTGTATCTTTTTCTTTTTTTAAAAAAAAACTTCTTTATTGCCATTTGTGATCTTCCTTTTTTTTTCGAGAGTACAAACAGTATGCAAATACTTTCTTCGTTTCAAATTATTTGTTCGGGTACGGAGCTTACAAAAGTAAAAAAAGAAATTTGAATCTTGAGGTCTTAAACAAGATACAAAGAAAGTTAAAATTGAAGAGTTAACAAACAGAAGAGAAATATTTTTTTTAAACGAACTAAAAAGGAAAGTATAAGACAAACAAGTTGTAATAGAGGGACTAATTGGTTTATGGAATCAAATTTAATTAGTTTAATTATTATAAAGGGGCAATTTAGCTGATCACCTTACTAATAGGGACACAATGAACATTCTTGAAAGTCGAACCCTCACCAGTAAATATTCAAGTAGCCAATTGACTAAACTACTAATACTCTCTAAAATAGGCAAATATCGTTTGAATAATTTAGGACATCCGCTCAAAAAAGCTCATGTTTGTAGCTCTGATTCGTTAAGAAAAAGGTGAAGGACAATCACTGTATTTCATTTTTTTAAAAATACTTATTCGCATTGGGTGTTTATACTACAGTAATGTAAATTACTCTACATGCATGTATTAGGCCCACTTCCATCTGATAAAAGAATTGATTTATCGTGAATCAAGGGAAGAATGAGAGCATAGTTTGAAAGTTGTCCCCAATTGAGACCTAGATGGCAAACTAACCGAATACGTTATGATTGAAAAAGAGAAGACCGACCCTCCGCCCCTCCCCATCCCCCAAAAATCCTATTCACAATAGCCCTGTTGTAAAACAGAATTTTTCTTAATTATGCTAGATAAATTGCAGTCGCACATGTTCATTTATCTCCAAAGAATTCTTTCTTCTCCAAAGGTCAAGTTCAAGTTTTTGCTTTCTAATAAGGTTTCCTCACCATTTGCTTAGTGAAGAAATTCATAAGCTTGTCATATCCACTAAATCGAGGAGAGGAAGCAAATATTATTTTTAGAAAAGCATTTCGCACGTGTTTCAAGCCTTCAATTTTGTATTCTTAATTTATATTATCAAACCTTCATCTTAGCGTTCTTCTTCATATAAATTTTGTCTTCTTGATATATATATTTTTACAATAGTGTTTAATGTTATATCTTTATTTCCAGGTAGCAGTTAATATATCTTCAGCAGTTTGATAAATTATTGCTATGTAGGTACCATATTTAATTTTTATGAATCGTTATAGTTGGGGTGGATCAGCAGACTGATACTAAATATTGGGCAATTGACATATAATGTATAAATTAAATGTATACAGTAACTATATATAGTTATTTGTGATGTGATAGTAATAATTAAACATAATATAAGCTAATTAAACATAAGGAGCTATTGAAAAATTAATAAAATAAAAGAAGGAAGCGCCTTTGTACATAAGTTTGGTTGGTTTCAAAAATTTTAAAAGATATATGGTGATTATTTTAAATAAGTGTTTGTTTATAGGATGATTGTAATGCAATAATTTTAAACTAAATAATATTTTCTTTGTTTGAAAAAAAATAATTATTTTGTTTGAACCTATTTTTTCTTTTGGCAATACTTTAATTTTAATTTTTCACATGGTACGGGATCACAAGATTAAAAGTTATTTTAATATATCTGACATAACTTTAACTCAAGATCACATGATTACAAAATTTTCTTTATTTTCTTAAATTTCATATCAAATCAAACTAGATTATTGTTTTTAAAACAGAGAGAATAGTATTGTATAAGAGGAATATTCCTATTAAAATGGAACAATTAAAGACCGTCCTCCAAGTATAAACATAGACTCAGTGGACTTGGTGAGGCTTTACTTCTACATTTTGTAATTCTCCACTAGAATAAATAACATGTAACACGAAATTTGTCATGAAATAATTCGTACCTATTATATTCTTTTTATAATTCATTGATAAAGAAAGCTAGTAAGTATTTAATGACAAAAGTTGTCCATAGTAAATTTCTTTAGTATTTTTCTAGTGACGGGTGTTTCTCCTTTTCATTTGAAAACTCTATTAAAGTGGTGTTAAGGGCTAAAACTCACTTAAACACAATCTAGTAGGTACTAAAAATAAATAAATGTCATCGACGATATATTCGAGCAGTCAATTAGACGGTGGCGACCTAAGGTTGCCACTTGTCTCTCAAGAGGCGAACCTCGAAAAAATAACGATGGATGAGATGTTGGAGAGGTACTGTGGGGAATTCGGGTTGTGGCAATTGAGACACCTTGTGTTAACCAGTTTGGTTTGGTTACTAGAGGGGATTCACACCATGGTCATGATCTTCGCGGATCATGAACCAGCGTGGCACTATTCAACGAGCCACGCTGGTACCACGAGCCGTTGTTCTTCGGAGCCTGGCTCATGGGAGTGGACGGATGGAACGGGAAGTTCTACGATGTCTGAATTCGGATTAATATGTGGAGACAAGTTTAAGGTTGGGCTGGTCCAATCTATATTTTTCGCTGGCTGCATGATTGGTACGTCTTTCGTTATAATTTCAAAATTTATAATTATTTTTCAAAAGATAAGAGTCGAAAAGTGGTAAGTGAATGCTATTTTACCCGTCTTCTTTCTTTCAATTTTTTTCTACTTATTTTGTCTTTCTTGAAAAGAATTTAGGATAAATGTTAGTCATTACCTAATAAAGCAGCACTTCCACGATTATTCTTTTACCAGCAGACAAAAAGGTATTATTAAAGTATACACTCATTGATTAACCCAAAACATGTGTATCACACACATAATTGTCACTTTGGATACAATCAACTTTGAAATATTGAGAAAATTGTGTTTGATACAATCAATTTTAAGATGTAATATGGTAACACATTTAAAATTGTTTTTCAGGTGCTGGAGTATTTGGACATTTATCAGATTCTAATTTGGGAAGAAAAGGCTCTCTCACTATAGTTTGCGTTATGAACGCAATCTTTGGTTGTTTAACTGCATTTTCTTCAAATTATTGGACTTATACCTTGTTTCGATTTCTCTCTGGTTTCAGCACGGGTGGGACTGGCCTTTGTGCTTTTGTTCTCGCTACTGAACCCGTTGGCCAATCCTGGCGTGGCATAACTGGAATGTCCACTTTCTATTTTTTCTCTATCGGAATAGCTGCATTATCCGGCATTGCATATTTCTTCCAAACGTGGCGATCTCTCTACATTGCTTCTTCAATCCCATCAGTTATTTTCGTTATCTTTGTGCTACCTTTCCTCCACGAGTCACCTAGATGGTGCCTCGTTAGAGGAAAAGTAGACGAAGCTATGAAAATTATGCAGAAAATCGCCGTTTCAAATGGCAAAGAAAACATTCCTAATAGCGTTGTTCTCTCCCTCGATAGTGAATTACTGAACAACAACGTTTCTGATTCTCATTTCGATACCAAAGAAGCGTTAGACGGATCAATCTTAGATGTACTGAGGTGTCCCATCACGCGAATACGGTTTTTCTTAGCTGTGGTTATTGACTTCTTTTGTTCCGTTGGGTATTACGGGTTAAGTTTGAACGCTGTCAATCTCGGTACTAATATATACCTCAACGTTGCCCTTAACGCCGTTTCTGAAATGCCTGCCTATTTACTAACGGCGTTAGTACTGGACAGGCTCGGTCGAAAGCCGTTAACCATAGGAACAATGTGGTTCAGCGGGATGTTCTGCTTAGCCGGAAGCTTGTTACCGAGTACTGAACCGGCATGCAGAGTGATTCGGTTGGTGTTTGGATTGCTGGGGATATTTGGAATCGCCGGTACTTACAATTTGCTGTCGGTCTATTTCATGGAGTTGTTCCCGACCGTGGTGAGGAATTCTGCATTGGGATGCGCGACGCAGGCCGTGCATCTCGGGGCAATTTTGGCACCGATTGTGGTGGTTTTAGGGGGCGGGGTGCCGTTTGCTGTGTTTGGGACGTGCGGTATTATGGGAGGATTTTTGGTTATGTATCTACCAGAGACATTAAATAAGCCACTTTATGATACAATGGATGGATTGCAAGAAGCTGAAGCAAAATCCAGAAGTTGAATTAGGAGCTTGTTTGGATTAATTGAATAAAAGTAGCTTTCAAGCATTTGTTGAAGTGTTTGGAGCTAAACTAATGATTGTGTGTTTCGTTACAAGTGTTCGAAATTCAAAATAAATAACTTTGATGAAAAAGTGTTGAAAACATTGTTTTTCCTTAAAATTACTACATTATAATAAGGGTTTAATTTGAAATTTATTTTTTATACAAGTTAATATATGATACAAAGACACTGCATTAATTTAACATGCTAATCTCACCTTATTTGTTGGTTCCAAGTGTAATAAATCCACCCTCTAATGATAGAATCTTATTTAGTCAATGCCTTGGATCAAAGGTAATAATATTGTTTTTCTCCCTTTGTCACACTGTCCAATGTTAAAGAAAGTAACATGGTTTATGACAGGGGGATGATATTCTATTTGAAGCGTATAACATAATACTCCTTCCTTCCAGCTTCCTCATTTTTACAATCCCTTTTTTTTAAAAAAAAAATCATTTTATTACAAGTAAAAAATTTATATTTTTACTATCGTTTCAAATCAAAAAAAAAAATATCGCCTAAGAGAGGAATAATTTTTTCAAAAAGAACGTTTAACCAATCACCGTTTACCTAATGTAGCTCCGCCACTTGCAATAGAGTACAATTTCGAACTTTCTTTGTGATTGCCTAATATAAGATGAATAATATTACTCCGTAATAAGTAATTCTCTTTGCAAAATCCAAAAGTAGTTCTTCCAAAATTAAGTTGCATTCACCAACTAGAAAAATAAACTTTAAAAAAAAAAAAGTTTCCAAACACCAACAAATTAAGATAAAATGCTTGGTTTCTCTGCTTCAGCTTCTTCCAGTCCAGCCATTGTATCATATAATGGCTTGTTTAAAGTCTCTGGCAAGTACATTACAAATAACCCTCCAGCAATTCCACAAGCTGCAAACACAGCAAATGGTATCCCACCACCTAAAACCACCACAAAAGGTGCCAAAATCGCCCCCATCTGGCACGCCTGCGTTGCACATCCCAACGCAGCGTTCCTCACCACCGTTGGAAACAACTCCATCGAATACACGAATAGTAAATTGTATGTCCCCGCCATCCCGAATATCCCCAGCACTCCACAGACCATCCGAACCACCGTCCACGCACCATCACCCCTTGCCAAACTTCCGGCTAGGCAAAATATACCGCTGAACCACATTGTCCATAACGCCAACGGCTTTCTTCCAAGCTTGTCCAAGACTAACGCGGTTAAAAAATAGGCAGGCATTTCAGCAGCCGCGTTAAGGGCAACGTTGAGGTAAAGGTTGGTCCCGAGGTTGACAGCATTCAGACTCAATCCGTAATAGACAACAGAGCAGAGGAAGTTGATCACCACAGCTAAGAATAACCGGAATCGCGTCAGGGGAAGCCTCAGTACATCTAGTAGGGATCCGTTTGGCGCTTCTCTAGATTCGGATTGAGAATTAGGACCATCATCATTCACTTCACTATCGAGGGCGAGAACAACATCATCGGGGAGGTCCCTCCCGTTGGACTTAGCAATTTTGTGCATGATCTTCATGGCGTCGTCCACTTTCCCCCTAACGAGGCACCAACGAGGTGACTCATGGATGAAAGGGAGTACTAAGATCACGAGCAAAACAGATGGGATCGAAGAGGCAATGTAGAGAGATCGCCACGTTTGGAAGAAATATGCAATGCCGGATAATGCAGCTATTCCGATAGAGAAAAAATAGAATGTGGACATTCCAGCTACGCCACGCCAGGATTGGCCAACGGGTTCAGTAGCAAGAACAAACGCGCAAAGGCCAGTCCCGCCCGTGCTGAAACCGGAGAGAAGGCGGAATAAGGTATAAGTCCAATAATTTGAAGAAAATGCAGTTAAACAACCAAAGATTCCATTCAAAATGCAAACTATACTGAGAGAGCCTTTTCTTCCCAATTTGGAATCTGATAGATGTCCAAATACTCCAGCACCTGAAAATCATTAATTTGAAAGTGTTACAAAATTTTCTTCAACATTTCTAAGTCAGTCATATATATCAAGCAGCAACAAAATCATCAACGTATTATCCTTCGTCTCGTTTCAATTTATTTGTCAATAGAAAAAATAATTCAACAAGTGATTGACATTCCAAGTTCGTTGTGTTCTCCCTACTCTTGATCATCACACCTCATCTTCACTCCACCCTAGTTACCCCATCACCACCATCCCGCATGCACCTCACCTCTCATAATATTTATCTAAATTATATACAACGAAATATTTCCACGATTAGGCTGATGAAAAAATATGACAGATTTTTTTGAAGAATACGTAAGACCTTCTTAGGATGTTAATCTAAAACGTGTCAATAATGCATGGGAAAATAAACAAGTGTCATACTAAGTAAGGGGAGATTTAAAGTGAAACAAAAAGAAATAGGCAACAACTAACAAGTCAAAAGAAGCTGCTTGTCGTCATGATAATTTTGATAAGCACGCTCACACCAGTAGCATAATATAATAATAGTACTATTCAATTATATTTTTTTACCACTAGCCTAGCAGGAAACATGATAATAATAAAGGTTTTTCCTGGTCCATACGTACATTTTATTGAGTAAATAATTCAAGCAAACCTAACACCTCCTCCTAACCAATGTTATATTTTTTTTATTTTCTTTTTCTTTCCAAAATAGTACAATAATAATAATATTTTTTTAACCTTATACTATTCCAACATTAGAAATTATTTGATTTTGAATCATTCTTATCTCATAAACTAAATTTTAAAGATTAAATTAAACTTCATATTAAATTTTTGAGATTGAATTAAACTCGATATTATTTTTCTTTCACACAAAGAAAGACTGAAGATCCGGATGGTATGCAGCATATTCTTCAATATTCAACAAAAGAGTAATAAAAAGTATACTCTAATACTGACCTATAAAGCATATACCATTAGTATACCCCACTAGCAGCTTTCACTTAGGTTTGACTATTCTTTTTTTTAAATATATGACCCACAGATCACGGATTTTATTCAAATTTATAACTTATAAATTATATAAAAAAATAAATCGTAATAAAATAAGTCTTATACGATTAACTCAACCAAGAAAGCAGGAAGGGAATTTCAAATTTAAGACTCAATATTATTATTATTGAGTGTCATTTATTTGATAAACAAAAATTTTGGTCTCAATCGTTTTCCTACTTGCAATATTTTCATATTAGACAAAAAAAAAAAAGAATTTAGCACATCCTCGTCAACTTGTACAAACTGAGAAACGACAAAATTGTTAAGATAGAGATACATGTGTGGTAAATACAGATGCCAAAAATATTCAGCAGAATAAATAAGTTTTCTTGTTATTTATGTGATAATGTGAATGAAAATGGAAGGCGTACTATTATAATATGTGGCTACGCCTTGCGTTCAAATTTCGATAAATCAAAATATAACATTAAAAAAAATATAATTAACTCAATCAATTAATTTTTTTTAAACATGTTATATCAAATTAAAATCAGATAAATAAATCGAAAAAGTAACAACATACCGATCATGCAGCCAGCGAAAAATAAGGCTTGGACAAGTCCAACTTTATATTTCTGTCCGCAAATTAATCCAAATTCCGAAACCGTAGAACTTGCAGCTCCACCGGTCCATTCCCAGGAACCCGGTTCGAGGCCGCAAACACCATTCGCCGTCGAATCGCACTGGTTCGTCAAACACCGCCAGTCCGGTTCACGATCGGCGAAAATCATCACCATAGTGTGTATCCCTTCTAAAGCCCAAGCAAAGCTCGTTAATACAAAATGTCTAAATTGCCACCAACCGAAGTCGCCGCAGTACTTCTCCAACATATCATCCATTGTTACTTTTTTTGGTTCCGAATATCCCTCCGCCAACAGTGTTGGCGGAGGGATGAACGGTGACCTGAGGTCACCGTAAGATAAATCTACCGATGAAGATTTTGACATTTTTTATGGTTTTTTTAATTTTTTTTTGTTTTTTGGGATTGTAGATGGGATTGACGGCTATATATGTATTTTTGCTGAGTTTGCTGGCGAGGAAGAGGAAAAGAGAGGAGTAGCCCTCTCTTCTTTTTATAGTGTTTTACAAATTAGGATTATGAAATTGCTTTTGGATATGATTAGGTGTTAATTAAGGATGTTTTGTGAAAAATATTTATTTTACGGACCAACTTGCTTATTTAGGTTAAAGGATGCAAGATATTTTTATTTAAAAACAAACTTAAGGCGGCAAAAAAAAGAAAATTTCATTTTAAAGGGAAATAAAATTATTTCAACAACAGTTGACAGCTCACAAAATATTGAAGAATAAAAATATATAATTATTTTGATTTTTAATTTTTGTTATCGATTTATGACATGTATTATTTGTTTTTGATCTATAATATTATCGAGCATAAAAGTGCACGTATAATATTAGCTATAAAAATTTTCATCACAAGCGGCATATATATTTTTACTCTCGTATCAAAACTTAAATTTTATTTAAATATATAGTATATTCATTATCTTTATTTTTATATGTTGTACTTTTTTCTATCGTAACACTTTCTAGTTAAAAAAAATTATCTTTTATCGTAACACTTTCTATCATATTACATTTAAGTTATGGCCTAATTACAACAATAACATACCTCAGTGGAATCCCGCAAGTGGAGTCTACGGAGGGTAGAATGTACGCAGACCTTATCACTATCTCACAAAGGTAAAAAGGTTATTTCCTGGGAACCCTCGTCTTAAAAACTCATAAGCAGAAGTTGTGACCTAATTGTTAATGAAATACTTAAGAATAATAATAATTCAAATTCAAATTTTAATTAAAAAAAACATAGTTGGTGATTTTTTTCCTATCATATAAAGCTAAAAATATTATTATGAGACATTATAGTTTCATACTTTCCAAACTATAATCAGAAAAAGAAAAAGCCTGTCCATAATCACCTTAATTATGAAGGGAAAATATTTACCAAGTAGGATTAATATATTAATTACTTCAGTTTTGGAGCTGTTAATCTTGGTGGACCTACCATAATTGGATCCTACAAAGGATTTGGTTTTATAAAGCATTCTGCCATACAATTAGATTTTAGATATTATTTTGGTACCCCTAAATTTATTTAATAAATATATTTTGCTGTCTAAATCAATGTTTGTACGTATTAAATGTTATCTTACCTATATTATTAAATACTGAGAACAACTACTTTGGAGAAAATTCTAGAGTATGTTTTCAAATCAGAATATAAAATTGAGTATTTAAAATTTAATTTGTAACAAAAAAACATGGATAGTATGGAAAAGTAAAAAATCGAGTTCACTAAATATACAGTGTGTCATTAAAAAAATTATTTACTTCAAGTATTAGAGATTAAAGGAATACATCGTCCTACCAAAAATAATGATATCAGTGAACCACTTAGCAAGAGCAAAATACATTAGATTTAGTTGTGCAAAGGAAGAAGTTCAGAAACTCATAATTCAAATTTCGAGGAATCAAGAGTTTTTATAGCCATCGAGTTCAAATTCGGAGGAATCAAGCGTATTTATAGCAATCGAAATATTGTTACTTGTTTAATTTTAAATAAATCGGGAAAAGAAGAGTAGGCTAATTCAATGTCAAATAATGGGGATAGGGGAAGGGAAAATAGGGAGGGGGATTACAATGTGGGAATCGAACCTTCACCAAGAAGGTGGGAGTGCAGTAGTCAACCAATTGAGCTACTAAAATTTCGTATGTGATGTATATTTACATATTTATTGTGTGAAACAAATTTTTTTTCTATCATACAAACACACTATAGGGTTGGCATGCCAATTGGGCCTTTCATTTGTTTTTATAGTTCACAATGATAATGCTAAACAAGAAATATTGGCTCTTTGGCATTTTCTACTTCCTTTTATATTACTCATGTAGCAGCCCACTTTGAGTTTAGCCTGCACAACTTTATTCCCTGTGAGAGTTTGCCTAGGGTGTCACATAATTAGGAAAGAGTCCAACTCATTGGCTACTTTGGCCATAAGTTTGCACAACTTTAAAACGATTTGCCTATACATTTAAGATCAACATCTCTTTTGTGTTTTGTTGATGCCAGATATCCTAGAATGTCACAACTCTTATATTGTTTTTGTTCACCCCTTAAAAATCTTAATGTTTTCAATTGTTCCACAACAAAATTTGGTGCGACTTCCCCAAATTTTGTGCAAGAAAAATTCTAAACCAAGTACCAACAAATGAACATAATGACAGGTATCTATTAACAATAGTTTGTGATACATGAAATTATCTATGGAAAAACTAAAACTACCTTACATGCCAGAAAGGCTATTTCATCTGTTTCCCAATTAATGAACTACAAACTGGTTATTTGCTAGAACTAGCTTTTCCCCAAATGCCGCGCATAGTGAGAGCTTAGTATACCGACCTGCCTTGCCCTTTTTTTAGCTCTTCCACATCTGTTTAGTGATTTTCTTTTTCCTTCAGTGCCAAGCAGATGCAGAGATTAGGTTCCTCTCCTTCCATCCCAACAACATAGCCCCATCTTTCTCCACCAGTGTATAATGCTCTGAGTAGCACCTCATGAGGCTCTTTATCACTGAATTTACGTAAGAGCTTAGAGGATACTGGTGGAAACCTGCCATTGTGAACCTCAATTTCCATTTGCCTAATAGCTCGTGGCGTTCCACCCTTTCCTTGCCCTCACATGCTATGACGTTAACTATGTCCCTTGCCAAGCAATGCTGCTCCACGTTGATCCTCTCCTTCCTGTCCCTTCCTAACGTCACATCTATGGATTCGAACATTGCAGAATAGTAATCTAGAGCTTCTAGAAATCGAGGGAAAAAGGGGGCTGTATTTGTGTTTGATTCTTGTTCTACCAAAGTGACCACCTTGGGAGAAAATGATTTCACCATCCTGAGAAGCTCATCCCTTGGGTTAGTCACGTCAACACTCTCATCGGGTGTGTGGTGAAGTGTTAAAGGGAAGTTTACTGCCAGAGCCTCTCCAGGCCTCACATCAAGCATATCCCTGGTGACTTCAGGTGCAAAAACTGGCACTGCATGAAACTCAACGGGAATGTTGAATTTCTCAGAAATTGCTGCAAGCCGTTTCCCCACTAATGCCAATCCATCTCCCCGGGCATATTTTGAAACTGGATCATCAATACCTGTAATACGTACATAAGGGGCACCGCTAGGCCTGGCAGCAAGAGCTTGAAGAAGAGTCATCCATTGAGTCCCTTGTCCAATTTGGAAGTCTATAATGTGAATGCGATTTTCATTTCTACATGCATCTGCTATTGCACCATTTGCAGCCATGTAACCAAACTTTAGATAAGGGCATATCTCATATAGGATATGCATGTAGGAAAGCAAGTCCCTGCCAGCTGGTTCCTTACACCTGAGGGCCCTATAAATGTTGGTTCCAGATCCTTCTTTTCTTGCTACTAGCCCTTCTACAATGTAAGCACCGAGACGCTGGATTGGGTCTCCAGCAATGGAGACAGCACTTCTTGCTTTGGCAATCAATTTATCAAACTCATCCAAGTTGTTCTCGGCAAGAGCTCTGGCACACACGATAAGCAGCTGCTTTAGGTTGCCAAAAGGAATTCCCTGCAACGGAAAATCCTCCATTGCTTTATATCGCATCTCACTATGAATCATATTGCCTGATATGCCAACGACAGAAACATGCGATGGCTGTGTTTCAATACGACACGAAACCTGACCATCTTGGTTCCACATCCCGGAATTCTGACCTGATGTTTGCGGCTGCTTAATGTCCCCTGCAGAGGGGCTGGATGTTGTGACTTCTTCTGGCCCCATCAAAGCAGTCTCCAATTGCAGCAAAGCATGTTTCATGTTGTGACTGTGATTTGCATACTGGAGTAAAGAAGATTCACCAGAATAAAGCAGTAGACTGTTATGGCAGAAATCTGGAGAGGGGCTAGGTCTACAGAAATAATGATTATAATCCCGCGAGGAATTACTGGAAGGACTAGTCCCAGAAAGATTTTCAGTAGAGCTGTGCTGCTCCAGGCTATCACTTATTGTGGTAGGGGTACCAGGATCAAAATAGTTTACAAATGGAGAATTTGGAGAATTTCCCGAATCAAATTTCAATGTTCCCAACAGCCTATTAGGTATCGAAGGAGTGGTAGTCTTAGAGTATGAATACGACAAGTTTGCATCAGTCACACCATATCCATACAAATGGTGTGATTCCATACTATATGGCTATCATTAGCTGCTCTAAGCACAAATTGTTCCCAGTACACACACTTATAACAGTTAGTATCTGTTTAAATATCAACCTGTAAAAGATGCACAAACAAGCATATATGGATCAGTTTACTATCCCTCGTTAATCGGAAAACAGAGTTTTCTAATGAATTAGAGAAGCGCAAAATACAAATGTAACCACACGGAGCACAACCATTGCATGTTGCAAGATTTTACAAGGCAAAATATGATAGATAATCTATCATGTGATATATTAACAATAGTATGTCAGACTTTCAGTAACAACAATTAGATTAAAATCACAAATTCACAACCATAATACTTTGGATTTTCAAAACATAACACATACATTCAACAATAACATACCCGGTATAATACCAGAAGTGACGCATATATGTCCCTTGAACACATAAATAAATAGATACAAGTCATACAACACACTTCCTACCCTACCATAACCTCCATCTTCACTCTCCCCCAAAAGAACCTAAAAAGTTGATAGTATGATAATCAAGATCAGCGTACGCTGCCTCAAACACCACCATTATAATAATAATTAAAAAAACTTCGAAAACTAACACTCCCTTCGTTCTGACATTATTTTCCTGTAACTCATTTCCAAAAAATGACACCTTTTTTCTTAATTTATAAACTATTTAACTTACAACTTCACATTTACCACTAATAACAAATCATTATAGCTACACAAACATTACTACAATGCTTAAAAGTAGCTAAACATTTTCATTTTGTGACTTTGAAATATAATAAACTAAGAAAGAAGCCTCTGTAGCAGGAAGTGTGCTACGTACTGGTCGATCCAACCCACTAACTTTAGTTCAAATAGTAATTTTTTTTATTTAATTTCGAATCAAGTAACTCTAAAAAAAAAAACTAAAATCCACAATTTTCATGTCAAATTCAGTCTCGATTCAGCAAAACCTAATTCAGAAAAACTAAAATTTCTCGCTTTTGTGTTCGAAAAACGAAAGAAAAAATAACACTTGTGAAGGTCAAAAATTGAGAATACCTGGTAAAATTTATAGAAGACGAAACGCAAACTCGAAAATTCTCTTAAAATCAGCTGAGACTATATAGTTGAAAGAATAATGGGTTGTTTATATTTATAGTCTAAAAAGGGAGAAGTTGAATGTGTAAAACAGAGACAGGTGACCTTTTGGTTTTGAAGTAATTTTGAATGGAGTATTAATACTGGTTAGATTTGACGGAATATTTTTAACGGAAGGTTTCGCCGACCACCAATTTCAACAATCCCAGAATGTTCCTCCCAACTATTTCAACGCTTTTTATAAAACCCGCTACTTATTACTGCTCTGTATAAAACACCTTTTTTTTTTTTAATCTTAATAAGCAGTAAAATTTTACACATGTTTTAATTGAGATTAATTTGTAAAATTAAAGCATGCAATTTGAGTACAAAATGTCCAATACTTTGTATTGTTGACTTTTTTTTAATGTATTTTTTAGTAAATTAGTTTGAAAATATTAATAAAAAATTACATTTAATTTATGTCTCATATCATCGAGAAGATTATCTTAGAAAAGAATGAAAATCTCGTATTAGGGTAAAAGATCAATAGGTTAGTAGAGGTAAGATATTATCTTGTCTTGTGATGGTAGTAGGTTAATCAGTAGGATTAGTCGCGTCTTCTATAAATTTATGTTATTATTGGTCATAATTTATTTTACTATTTTTATTATTATTTATTTGTAAAATTGTCATTGCATATAGTATTATTTTTCTTCTTTTGCGATTAATTTATTTAAGTTGATGGTCTTTCAATTATAAAATTTTACTATCACCATAATAATTCAGTTAATATTTAAATAATGGAATGACAAATAGGGATGCAAGTGGTAATGAGAATAGGACATGACCGCCCACAGTATAGAGGTGAGTATTTAGGACAAGTGTTAATTCAGCCAACACACACTCACCAATTAAAATAAATTTCGCTTTCTGATAAGTAAGACTTATTGTTTATTTGGCGTGTTACGCGTTTTAGCTGACTTTCATATTATGCCTCGCTTGTTTTTTTCTTCCTCACTTGATTTTTACAATCACTATTACCTATGCACCTGACATTTCCAACATCACTCTGCCTTGGAACAGAAAGCAAACGATGCAGTGCATTGAATACAACTGTTAATCAGAGATCTCGTATTTGAATATTGGATTATGAAGAAAAAAATTGATAAGAAGCGTTCTTTTCAAATGGGTAGTATGTAATGTTAAACATGTACATTGGTCCGTTTAGTTTTAATCATTTATTAATTTTTAATTTTTAAATATGTTAAATCAATAAAATATATTTTTTTTTTATTTATCGATTTTAAGTCCTTAACGATTCGATTTTTGATTTACCTAATGAAAATTTACATTAATAAAAGCAAATAGAGTATAAAAGAGTAAAGACTAAAGTAGGTAACTAATTATTAAGTACGGTAAATATTAAAATGGATAAAGTACTACTATAGTGTCCTATTATTATAAAATTACTAATATTTAATATTTACAAAGGGATAAAATAGTAAATTTTTATAATTTTATATTTGATCAAAAAATTGTGCAGGAAATCTTTAATTTTTCAAAATATAATTTTTTTATATTTATTAACTATGTAAAAAATAGTATATGTCAAAATAATTGATAATTTAAATATTTAAAATAAAAATAATTAAAGTAAAAAATAGACCTGTTTGAATTTAATTTTTTTTTAAATATCACATAAATTTAGACGAATGATTTTATTTTTTTTACTATTCATAATTAAAGAGTTGGGAAAAAGTCTATCTTTGTGCAGTTATCAATGTTCACTCGACTTGACTTTTTAAAAATTGATCAAATAATTTGAAAATAATCAATCATATTTGTTAGAACGTGTAAGTAGCACATATTGAGAATAAAATGTGAAATAGGTAATTTAAAATGATTTGAATATGTTTTGTGTCGATCTATAAATATATCAATCTATAATAAGTGAAGATATTTTTAAAAAATGAATAGAACTAAAATCACATGAAATGATCTCATCAACAAACCTTTAAATGCTTAATAGGCAAAAAAAAATTAAAAAATAATTTAAACAATAAATTGTATTTTTTTTCTTTCTCAAACTCCATATTTAGTCACATAATAATACCAGATACATGGACGAGAGTGAGTGATTAATATGGAAATTATTTTTTTGAATCAAAATATTAAGTTTGATTAAATTTAATTAAAAAAATTGCATTCATCTAAATTTGAATGATGGAAAGCGTGTATCTCGCATAAAAATAATATATGTAGTCAAATTCTTATTTCATTATTTTTTTCTAAAAGGAAATTAAAACAAAAATTAAACAAGGAGTTGTTGAGTAATCATCCAATGCATTCTTCTAACTTCTAAAATAAGTTAAAGTGCATTTGGATGTACTTTTGGATGGATAATCAAAGAATGATTAATTAACCTTAAAAAGAAATTAAATAATTAAGGAATTAGTGGATTTATTTTGGTTAGTGAATGATGATCTCCACTAGAAAAAAGAAAAAAAGGTAATATTAAAGATAATGATGGGATTGGTGATTCGGATTCTTCCTTAAAATAATGAAAAAAAAAATTATTGCTCCAACTTTGTGTCATGGTCACTTCAATGGACGTGATCGTAGATTGAGCAGAAGATCTCTCAAATAAAAAAAAAATTATCATGAGTTTCGATAAGACTCCTTTAGGTGTTTGGGAGGAAATGAAATATGATTTGATAAAGAGGTAGTTATTTTTTTAGAGGAATTTTCGCATATGATCACTTAAAAATATCTTAATTATGTTTTGTAGTCATAGTTTGGGTAATTACATTTTGTAATTATAGTTTTAGCAATATTTGTATAACTCCCTATATAATTTTTTGACATTTTTGTATAACGTTTGTATAATTCACTATACAATGTTCGTATGATCTAAATTCTTAGACAACTTCCTTCCCTTTATTCCTCTTTATCTTAATTTTATCTGCATTTTTACTGATTATGACCAAATACATATGAATGATATGATTCTTCTTAGTGTTGATTTAATATAATGTTTATCTGGACTCCCACATGGAAAATCCTCTATTAATTAGTCAATAAAGAATAAAATATTTGTAAAGTATTATGTAACATAATAGTAGGGGAATAAACTTTTCTAGAATAGCCATTCAAGTATTTGTGAACTTTAGAGTATATATTTTCTATTTATATAAAAACAAAAACTTTTTTTAGGATTTTATAGTAAAATATTGAAATACTATGCATGTAAGGGTCATTTGGTAGCTGATTAGAATTGTGTAAGAATTAAGCATGATAAAATTTATGTATTATTTTAGAAAAAATTATCTAATATTTTTTAATATTCTCACCCATTTTCAAAAATCTCTTCTTTTCATCTGGATACATTAATTCAGTGATTCGAATATATTAATTCAATAATCCGAATACAATATTATGATTCTTTAAATTATCTCTATGTTTAATGTATCATGCTTTAAATGTTACATGTTGATACTTGCAAATCCTAATTTTTGTATCCAGAACTGAATTAATTTATCCAAATTGCTCAATTAATGTATCTGAATTGTCATATTTTAAAGATTTTTTTGTAAATTAAAAAAAGATAGAAAAAAATGATATTTAACTCTTTACACTCTGTGATTTATGTAAATCCACCATTATTTTATGCAGATATTAATTATATTTAATTTAGATATTTACTTATTCCACATTCTTTCTTGAATAAAATAATACTAGTAAATTTCTTCATAATTTACACATATATTAGCAAAGTAAAATTTTAAATTAAAAATCAAATATCAAATTAATTTTATACATAAATTATCTACCCTTAATCAACGTAACAACCAAACATTAACTTAATATTCGCATATCTCACCTCCAAACCAGCTATGAAACGATGGGTACATTTTCATTTTAGTAGAATATTTTTCAAAATTGTTTCTTTATTCTTTTTCTTTTTTGAGATATAAAAGTTGGAGGGGGGCCTCTTAGTCATACCTACTATCCTATAGCCTTTTTCTAAGTTATTTTTCTATTTATCATTTCATTCAATTATTGAAAAAGGAAAGTTCATGAATAACAATTTTGGTCTATCCATTCTAGTGGTGGTAATTGAAAGTGTTGAATTTAAGTGGACTAAAAAAGATTTTAAATAAAAAAAATAAATCAAAATTCAACTTGTTCATATTTCAAACAAGTCAAAAAAAATTGTTCATTTGAAATAAATTGAATTGACTCATATTTAACTCTATTTTATAACTAGTTTAGTGCATGTATTTTGTATGTGTGTATCATGTTAATTAATAAAAAAGTTATAAAAAAAAAATTATTACGTGTGTAACTTATATCATTGAGCACACAATTATAAAAAAAATGCATAAATATTACTAACTAATACCATCAAATTTATAGATACATCATTTTTCTATTCGTACCACAAGATGCAAATCAACTTCATTCTATTTAACAATAACAACAGATAAAATAATTGAATATACTTTTGATTCTATATATGACCTTTTTTTCCTCATTCGGTATTCGATATCTGCATTAAAGCTCCAATTAAATTTAAATCACACACTATAGGACTCATTTAGGGATAGAGCTCCCAACAAAATTCTTTGTGTAAGAATTTAACCATAATAAGAAAGTCTTCTCCATTTAATTTTTATTATATTTAATATTATTAAAATAATAATATAATAATTTAAAAATATTAAAAAAATAATTTTATTTTAAAAAATTCTTTTAATGAAAAATAAAAAGTTCAAACAATATTTGTAAGAGCATTCACACTTATAATATAATATATATCAACCAATTGAATATGAATCTCATGGGGTTAGACAAATTCAAGTTGAAAAAAATTATATTATAATCTTTGCAAGTCTAGATGTCCTTATCCATTCAAATATTAAAGCTCTAAATAACCCTTTAAAAGGGGAAAAAAAGTCTTTGAATGACCACTTTCTTGGATATTGTACATGGAAATGGTGTTCCAAAAGTCATCATAAATTACAATTTTTTTAAATCAAGACTTTGAATATTGAAAGTGACCTAAGTTCATAATTTTACACGTGCAAAAAAGAAGTTTCATGAACCATGAATGTTGGAGTCAAGTGTACAACCATCGTCAACTAAATTTCCTTTCATTTGAAAATTAAATTGTGTAAAAATAAATTTTATTATAAATTATATAGGTGCGTATATAATTTATCGTAGCTCGCTGAAAAAAAAGACTTTTTGTGTATTACATGTTATAGGTTTGATTTCTAGCTATCTAATGGGGAAGTTCAAATAAAAGGGGATTTAACAACTTTATGCATACATACACATAAATTACAAGTGAAAATTATGTTAATTTTGTATATATAAAATAATTTTTCAATTAATTTTCAAAGCTCCAACCTTTTTTGCTTTTTAATTTGGTAACTGAAATACACAATCTTAGAATCGGAGGTGGAAGGTACTTACCACCGATCAAACAAGTAACCCCTTTCCCTATGAGATAATAACATTTCTTTTAGTATATTTTACATAAATTTCATAGTGTGTTAAGAGTTAATTACATTATATTTTTCTATTTTTTTTCAAATTACAAAGTATCTTAAATTTATTGGATCTTGAATATTTCATCAAGAAAACCTGTGAATACATAGCTCACAAATTGCATGCGAATGATACATTATTCAACAGTAGGAACGTTTCGAAAAGGAATAGGGATAGATACATCTGAAGGGGGATGCATGTATCTGAGAGGTGGATAGAGATGAATCTAAGAGGGGATATGGATGTATCTGAGAAGGAATTTTTATAAAAAAATATAAATAATAAAAATTATAATAAAATAAAATAAATATTTATGTAAATTTTTTTAAAAATCTCCATTACCTTTTATTCTGAACCCATCACAAGACTTTATCCATAGCACGTAATCTAAGAATAAAATCCAGGAAAGTTCATGTTGACTGAGCCAATTCATGGACCATATTATATAAGTAAATGCTCCTACATTATCAAGTGTCATAGTGGGACGACAAATACATTTTTAGTTAAATATTTTGAGAAAATACTTTACATGGAATTTAAATTATTTTGACTTTTCAAATGAGTATGAAACGCATGCGAAGATTTTAAAAAAAATAATGATACTATTATAATTGGAAATTATTAGTCCATAAAAAAAATATAAAAGTGATGTAAGTACGCATTAAAAATAATTAATTCGATTTAGGACCAAAGTAATTAATATTCCTTATGACACAGACGAAAATTTAAGTTCCGTTTTTTTTTTATAAGTCCTTTATATTGCAATTAGGAAAAAAAAAACACATATAACACGTGGGTAACAAAAGACGGTAACTACAATTATCACCATGTGTTCTCACTTTACATCATTCTGGGCCCTCTAAGATACTTTAATAGCCCTTAGACCCCAATTTTATGTTCCCACCTTTTAATTTTTGGCCGTTCGGTATTAATATTGAAATTCGATTTGTAATATTACAGAGCTCATTTTTGAAGATGACACTCTAACATGTTTTTTTTTTCTTTTGGATAATTACATCCACAAGTTATTGGGAAAAAAAATTACATAAAAAATAGTCCAATTGTTTTTAATTACGAAAAGTAGCCATTAGGCTGACCTTTGACTATTTGTTACAATTTTGGGTATTTCAGTCCTTGTTGTATAGACATGTATAATCAGTGTATATTTGTGTATCATAATGTTTATTTTGTGTATAGCTCATGTATAAGTAATATACATTGTATAGCAGTGTATACTTTCTATAACTATATTGTATAGTTATGTATAATTTCACTGATTTGGGGCTATTTTTTATATAAATAAAACATGTGTAACTTTTTTTTGTAAATTTTTACTTTTTTGTGTATATATGTAATTTTCCTTCTTTTTTTTCCATTGACAATGTTCCCATCTACTTTTAAAACAACAATTCTAAGACTCTTTTACTTTTGGAAATTACGGGAAAATTATACGGATAAGCAAATATATACTAGTTAATTAGCTAACATAGCTATAGTTTGAATTAATTATAGCTCGTCACTAACATCTTTGTATAATTGCAGTTTGAGTTTGTATAGCGAACTATATCAAATATACAAACACTGCAAATTGCGTAGCAAATTATACAAAAGCTAAGCGAATTATATAGCGAAATATACAAGAATTGTATAGCAAAATAGACAAAAATCACGAATTGCATAGCTGATTATACAAACGTTACGCGAATTATATAGTGAAATATACAAACACTGCTATAGCTATACTTACGAAATATAATTACCTAAAACTATAACTATTTTTGACCTATTAAGTTTCAGGACTAAGCTGTTTATGAAAATTCCTCAATTATTTTCTTTTGTCCTTCGTATCAAACGACCCTTGAGAATTAGGAAGGGATATACTCCAAATTGAGAAAATTACATAGAATGCCCATCAAATGTGGTGGTCTTGATATTTTACCCTCCATAAGAGAAGTCTTACAAAAATGTCCTCTTTTTCATTTTAAGTTGAATTAAAGACATTTTTACCCCTCTACACCTTAACTATCTTTTAAAAAACTTTCTATGCTCAATTGTCTCTCAATTTTTTTATTTTTCTCTTTCTTTATTTTTTTTTATTATTATTTTTCTCCTTTGTTTCTTTGTCTTTTTATTCTTTTTTTAAAACTTTTATTTATTTCTTTTTCTTTATTTTTTAATTATTTTTTACTTTTTTCTTTTTCTTTTTTCTTAACTTGTAGTTTTTTCTCTTTCTTTTTTTTT